>OU427000.1:3773180-3820680 GCA_911387935.1 Dolichovespula saxonica | reverse complement strand
GCATACATACCATGAACGACGAGGTCCATGGTACCACACCGTCAGTGCCGTAATAATCCACCTCGGTTTCCCTCCCTTCTTCGTTTGGAGAACGATGTTACCGGCTCGACTCGGCTCGGCTCGGCTCGGCTCGACCTAATTTCACGTACGAATATTTATCTTATATCGAAAACCTTGTATGCATTAAACTTCGTCAAGTTCAATCCAGTGATTTTTAAAGTATACTGATTTTGTTTCTATTTAACTTACACATATCCCATAAAGAGATAATACATATCGTCGGAATAGGCGTCTACCCAACATTTCGCCGAAAAGAGGACAAATAATAATTTTGACGATTGTTTATAAACGACGATCGATCGATCGATCGAGTAATCTTTATCAAGGTTTAACGATTTTTTGAATGTATCAAGTAGAAATCCTCGTGCGTTGATTAAATTTTATGTACGAGGATTAACGATACTTCCGTTCGAGCCCAAGTTACGTATTATCGGCATTCTAACGCGACACCTGCATACGTGGGATGTACCAACGTCAATGGCGGGTACGTTCCGCAGATGGTGACGAAGAAACGAGATAGAGAAAAAAAATAAAAGGATGATGAGATCGCGAGGGAGGTTAAAAAAAAAAAAGAAAAGGAGACGTGGGAAGATAAATAATATGGATGTATAATACGTCAGCACGAATGACGTACGTGCATACGTACGCCTTCGTTGTTAAAAAAAAAATAAGAAAAAAGAAAAGAAAGAATACTTTCTACATCATCATTCATTAATTAAATAATCATTCAATTCATTTGTTTCAGAAAATTCCCACATACTTACGATCTTTTCTAATATACCCGCTTCTTTCCTTTTATAACTTCAAATCGCCAACATAAATGTATCTCTAATTATGGCGTATAGATTATAATAATAAAGAAAATTGATATTGAAATCAAAATAATAAGTAAAAAAGTGAAAACCGTGGTCCTATTTAAAGAGAGAGAGAGAGAGAGAGAGAGAGAGAGAGAGAGAGAGAGAGAGAGAGAAATACGTCACTTTATTTATTATTGGCTTTGTCTTGAAACAACACAACAAAACTTGAACAACACAAGGATGACACTTCAATTCCATACAAGTATAATATATTTCGGGTTTGTAATAAAAGGACTCTTTTTATAGTTCCAAAAATAAATATACGAGTAACATGTGAACGAACTCGTGCAGAATATATGCATATATCCGTGAGTGCACCAATTTAACGATAGACGCTCAAAGTTATTTGAAAGTAGAACGTACGAAAAAAAAAATCAAAAAACAAAACAAAACTAAAAAAAAATCAAAAGAAAAAGAAACGTATTAGTTACATCGAGGTTGCAAAAATGAAGTTCATCGAGAACATATAAGGTAATAATATTTTGATTTTGATAGAAACTCCGTAAACTTTGATCAAAGTTTGCGAAAATATTCGATTGTGTTCGCGCTTTAAAGTGTTGCCAAACGCAACAACCTTCTCCTACTCCTACTCCTCCTCCTCCTCCTTCACGTGGTGGGAGGAAGGAGTCGAGCAATCGATAATACTTTCGATACTAATATATATATATATATATATCGTGTAGAACACGATACACACACACACATTTTAATGGGGAACTACTTTTCACACAAATACAATACACGAGTATGATCGTTCTCGACACATAGGCGCAGACGCGACTCTATACATCGAACGTGCACGGATATACGCTAAGGGGGTTTAAAAGAGGAGTGGTAGTGGGGGTGGCGGTGAGGGTGAGGATGGAGGTAGGTGGTAATGGTGAGGGTGTGGGTGGTGACGGTGATGGTGTGGGTGGTGAGGGTGAGGGTGGAGAGGTGGGGGTGGACAATACAGCTGGTACTCATTATCCTCGGTTCAATAGACGAGACCATCGGTTTCTCTTGATGTAGTCTACACCTACACTATATACACACGTATACATGTATGTATATCTACGACATAGAAGCATATCTTGCTATATACAGATAGATAGCAAGCATTTACACAGATATGTGATCTCGTGGGCGTGCATATTATATACGTATATATATATAAACGTGTGTACATATATATATATATATGTATGTATGTATGTATGTATGTATGTATGTATGTATGTATGTATGTATATATGTATGAACATAAGCGCGCACTGACCAATGTGAGAGAGTGCAGATGTGCTCGCCAGACAGGGAAGAAAGAGAAAAAGAAAAGAAGATAAACACAAGGTACTCGGAAATCGCTAAGAAGAAAACTTCGTGGTTGTCATTTTTTATTTTCTTCAAAACACGATTAATACTCGAAGTTGTTTTGTTGTTGTTGTTGTTATTATTATTATTATTATTATTATTATTATTATTATTATTATTATTATTAATATTACTGCTGCCGTTGATACTATCCTGCTATAACTTTAATCATTAAAAAGATTGCACATTTATAATATTTCCCATGGAATATCTCTTAACCGACCAGGTACGGGGATTTTAACGTGGAAATTAAAAGAATGAACATAATAGAGATTTGTAGATATGTATGATTAAATGAGGAGGGTAAAGGAGAGAGAAAAGCTTACAATAATAAGTCGAACGCACGATAACCCGTAGAGACAGAAGAGAAAACGAAGAAGTTGTACGTTAACGGGATCATATCTATGTAGTGGGGTCAGCGAAGCTTCGTACCTCCATGGTCACAATCGTCGTGTATATGTGTTCTCTCTCTCTCTCTCTCTCTCTCTCTCTCTCTCTCTCTCTCTCTCTCTCTCTCTCTCTCTCTCTCCCCTTTATTCTTTCTCTATCCACATCGTGATATGGCGAACTAACGTCGATGTGTAATACACTTGTCGTCTTTGCTAAATCTTTCTTTTCTTTTCTTTCACGGTTTTTTTTGTTTTTTTTGTTTTTTTTTTTTTTTTTTTTTGTTTTAATATCAGAGAACATGGGATACGGAATGAATATCGGAGATATTGAAACATCCTCAAATGAATAAATCGCAAAAATAAAAAATAAATATAAAAGAAACTGAACAGTAAAAAAAGAAAAGAAATGTTGTAAAATAGTTCGAAACTCTAAATGAAGAATTATTATCCGCGTCCCGCGTTAAGACCAAATATCTCTGCGTCTTGAATATGACCGAATGAAACATCCTGGATGTCTTTGGACCAAGAATAGCCACGGTACGTCTGACGTCACAACGAAGTAGTACTACGGCTTGGAGCGACGTATGAAACAAATGAAAATTCCCCATCTAGTTAAATTCGTTACAAACATCTTCGGTCGATCGGTCAGTAGCTCTCTCTCACTCCCTTGATGCTTTATCGTTTGTGATTTTACCTGCCATTTATACGAATCGTTTGTGTTCCAATTGTTGATAGTACAAACTTTAACCGATCTTTGTCTAATGCAAGTCGAATATATTTATGCGTATACAATTTAGATAGTCTCTTTGAAAAAAAAAAAAAAATAACAATAATAAATAAATATATATATATATATATATATATATATATATATATACACACGAAAAGAAATCGTATCCTATGCGTTTTATGCTTTTATTACTTAATTATCAGGAAACACTGAGTCGCGATAATGTATAGCGTGCAAGTAACTTTACGCCACTTTCCATGGTAAAACGCTGTAAGCAAACTGTGATGCATGTTCTATGGTTTAACAGTAACTACGATAACAACAAAAGTTCTCCTATAAATCTAATTCTCCGTTAAACTACGACGATACTTCAACATAGTAATATAGAACACTTTGTTCTTTCTCTTTTTTTTTCTTATTATTTTTTTTTGTTTTTACTTTTCTTTTCAGACGAAAAGAATCAACGATAAGATATATAATTACGATTATAATATCTTTTTATTGTGTCACGAAATCGCGCGGGAGAGAGAGAGAGAGAGAGAGAGAGAGAGAGAGAGAGAGAGAGAGAGAGAGAGAGAGAGAGAGAGAGAGAGAGAGAGAAAGGTGCAATTTGCTTTCAAACAAAACAAACGGTACATATCTACTACCTATCTGTATGAACGCGATGTGCAAACCCCAATTCAAAGAGAACGGTCTGACCCACATTTTATAAATCTACAATCGTCGAACGTGTACGCGTCCGATCATCATATCTCGTACAGCAAAACTCGATACTTTTCATTCACCATAGTTCGTACGTTCGTTAAACTTGCAAATACATATCGTAGTTGTAACATTAACATATTTGTTTAAGTTACGCTGGATTAGAACATATTGATGAAGCATCTATTAATATGAAAAATTATTCAAATATTTAATACGATCGATCATTATATCGATAAATCACATTCGACGTTTCCCTCGAAAACAATATCAAAGAAAGTCCATTGAGGCTCGTAGCTTTTAACAGAATATAAAAGTATCTCAACGTCGGAGTGGTAAGATAGAATGCAAGTGGAACGAACGAACGAACGAACGTAAACTCGCACGAGCGAGAACGTCGAGTTGGTTGCAAAATGATTCTGAGATTGTTCGGTTGGCCGAGCGTTGTAAGTTTCACAACGAGCATTGTTAGAAAAGAGAGAGAGAGAGAGAGAGAGAGAGAGAGAAAGAGAGAGAGAGAGAGAAGGGGAGAAAGAAGAAAGAACGATGTTGAAATCGCATCAATTTTAGAAACAACGAGGACAAAGTAAACGGCATCCCTCGAACGATTTTTTACCCTTACAAACGTTACTAAAGTCACGCGAAAATCTCTGGTAATTCGATTATAATTATTACTTCAAATAATAACGTGTAACGAGCAACGAGAAGTAAAGTAATGGAAGTTAAAAAAAGAGTAAAAAAAAAAAAATAGGAAAAAAAAATTAAAAACTAAAGAAGAAGGGGAGTTCGAATGAACGAAGAAGAAGAAGAAGTAGTAGTAGTAGAAGTAGAAGAAGAAAATAAAGTCGTCCCGAGATTTGACGTGGCAGTCTGAGAGAAGGGAGAAAGATCGAATCGAATGTGTAGTACGATGACATCGCGTAACTGACCACTCTTAATTCCAAAGAGTAGTCAGACTGAGAAGAGACGGATAATAATCCGCAGAATGGAATATTCTCCCACCCTTTTTTCTTTTCTCCTTCTTCCTCTTTTCCTCCTATCACCGAAGTATATCCCATAGCGCGTGCTTTCACCGGACACGCATCATCGACCCCAAAAGAGTTTTCTTTTCTCTTTTCTTTCTCTACGTAAGCTCGATCCCTCCCTCCTTCAGAGAAAATAAAAGAAAATTATTCTCTGGCAAAACTGCGGTAAAGGTAAAAAATAGAAAATAAATAAATAAATAAATAAACAAACAAACAAACGAATGAAAATGTTGTCGAAAATGTTGCATGCGAATAAATTACACAACGAATACGGCCAATCAAATTTGATCGGTAAAATCGTTTAATAAAAAATAAAAATACGTTCGTAAGAATATCAAATTAAGAAAAAACAGAAAAGAGAAGGAAATATAAAAAGAACGAAAGAAGGAAAGGAAAAAGAATGTTTATCAAAGAATATCTTCGTGGAGGATGTTCAATGTATATAAGTTCGACTACTGCTACATACGATGATCCGTTGTAACCGCGAGAAGGTAAACTCTCGACCGCAGGATTACTCAACCCTTGGCGTTAAACGTCGAGAAATCAAACGAAACGGATAGGGATAAATGAAGATTTTGCTGATCGTTCGTAGATAGACAGTTCGTTGACATTGTATTCCAAAAATATTGAAGAGATAGATTATCGAAAGAGAGAGAACGATGTACAACATACTAATCGTAAGAAAAAGATATATATATATATATATATATATATATATATCATCGTTAAACATTTACATACATATCTAAATATATCCGTTCTCCATCAATGATGAAAATAAACAAATCGATGTACCGAATTTAAGCCAAGCTATTTGTCCTTTCTTTTTTTCCATTTAAACAAATATTTCATTTCGTTCATCACTACCACACGCTCTTGCAAATCTACCATCAAACATCCGACTTCCCTTCATTCTCGATCTCATTGGACGTCACGAAGGAAACGAAATATGGCGAACGATGATCGAAATCCGTCGCGTCGAAGGAAAGAAAAAGATGCTGTTCCGAAGGGACGAGGGACGAGGGAAAGAAGAATGGCGAGCGGGTAAGAGAGAGAGAGAGAGACATAGAGAGAGGGAGAGAAGAAAAAGACAAAAGAAGGGAGGGAAAAAAGAAAGGAAAAAGGAAGAAAACGAGAGAAGAAAAAAAGAGAGAAAGGAGAAAGAAAAAAGAAAAGGGGGGGGGGAGGAAAAAAGAAGGAAACGAGAGAAATACAAAGAGAAATAGTAAAAAGAGAAAGAGAAAAAGAGAGAAAAAGAGAGAAAAAGAAAAAGAGAAAAAGAGAGAGAGAGAAGGAGGAAGAGAAAAAAAGAGAATAAGGATGGGTGGGAGCGAAAACGAAAAAAAGACCGAAAAGTCGAGTAGCGTGGTGGTGTAAGGAGATCGAGAGAGAGAGAATCGGTATGTTGTATAGGTGTGTATCAGACTATGTAGGAGAAATGTGAGGGTGGAAGGAGAGAGAGAGGAAGAAAAAGAGAGGGCGGTAGAGAACTAGAGAGAAAAAAGAGACAGTGAAGAGAGAGAGAGAGAGAGAGAGAGAGAGAGAGAGAGAGAGAGAGAGAGAGAGAGAGAGAGAGAGAGGGGGAGGAAGAGACTAGAGGAGAGGGGTGAAAGGATGGTAGAACAAGAGGGGAGGGATCAATGCCGGTTGCCAGGGTAACCACGGTGCCCGATCTTCCTTCCTTCCATCTATCCTGAAGCGCACTTTCTCAGTCCTACCCCGTGCGTACAAGAACGAGCCGGGACTGCGAAAAAAGAGCGCTCTCTCTCTCTCTCCCTCTCCAAGTACCTGAAGGACTTGCTTCAGAATTCGTCAATAGAAACCACCCCAAGAAGCCACCCTGTCATTTGATCCGACACTTTTTTCGTTGGATCAATAATGATCCCGATCGATTTATTTTTCTTTTTTTTTTTGTTTTTGTTTATCTTTCCTTGCTCATCCAATCCTCTTTACTCATCGACGATATAGGTTTTCTTTATTATTATTATTAATATTAATAATAATATGATTATTATTGTTGTTGTTGTTCTTGTTATTATTATTATTATTATTATTATTATTATTATTATTTCGAAAAATTACGAAAAAGAGAGAAGAAAATTAATAAGCGATAATGATCCTCAACGAATCGAGATCTCGATGATAACGTGAAACGAGTTGAAATTCTTTCGGAAGGCAAATTAAACCGAACAAATTTTTCGATCGATCGTTCCTTCACTGTCAAAAATATTCAATTTCGTTTTCTTTTTTCTCCTTTAATAACTATTACAATTAACAATTAAAACTAGTATACTTTCCGCTAGCGGGCGTTTACTTTTCGAGAAAAAATCTAAATCGTTTTGCGTGTTATTGGAAAAATGATGAATTACGAGGGAAATGGATACGGAGTTTCCCCGCTCAAAATGACCATCGATGGGACTCGCGAACTCGTAAACGCAACTTCGTCGAAAATCTAAAACTATTCGCATCAAAACTTATCCATAAATCATCGCTATTCGATGAACGTAGATAATCGAGATCGTAAAATACCAATCCCACCCACCCCCTTTCCACCTGATCCCGCTTGCTCCCTCCTCCCTCCTCCTTCCTCATTTCTCACTCCCTCCTTATTTCTCTTAAGGGAAAAAAAAAAAAAAAAGAAAAAAGAAAAAATACTTCGAACAACTATGTACATACTATCTCTCGGGTATACTCAAACTCGAATTCGAGTGTGTAGTAACCATGTTATTTAGCTGTGAACACGTTTTTAAATTAAAAGAAGTAAAATTTGATCGAACCAACCATATAAACGATCAATATTGGAAGCAGGCTTGCAACAGTAGTGGGGGATGAAGGGATGGGGAAGGAGAGAGAGAGAGAGAGAGGAAGAGAGAAAAAAAAAGATAGAAAGAGAGACGGATACAGAAAGAGAAGGAGAGAGAGAGAGAGAGAGAGAGAGTGATTAAAACACGTTCAATTGTTTTTAAGCAAGGACGACACAACACGACGACGACGAGGACGAGGACGAGGCGCGTGTTCTCTCCGCATCGGTAGAAGTTTTGGCGGGTCGATGTACCATTGTTGCCTCGACGGCGGCGTTTGCTTTGTTTTCTTTTCTTTCCTCATCCCTTGCCACCCACCTTTTCTTCCTTCTCATTCTCTCTCTCTCTCTCTTCGTTCGTCATTCCGAGCCCCCCTCTCCTTCTTCGTCTCTTTTCCGTTTTAACCTCGGCCGTACCTCAGAACTCTCTCTCTCTCTCTCTCTCTCTCTCTCTCTCTCTCTCTCTCTCTCTCTCTCTCTCTCTCTCTCTCAAACGTACACACACACACACACACACACACCCCTACGTGATATTGGCACACGCGCTACGCGATCGCGGCGCTGTATACCACCACCGTTGTTGGTTATAATAATACATAAAAATTAATTCCCTGGAGCCAAACGACGGAACGCGAAGAACCGTAACGTTTTGTATTTTCGTCCAAATGAAACCGCATTTGTCGATGAAAAGTCGATGAAAAGGGGAGTCGAAAGATAAGTGAAATCAATCTACGAAGTAACGATGTTCCAGATTACGGATCTTAATGCTATTATGATTACGTTTTATCGAGGTATCCAGTTAATAACGATGTTTAATTAACGTCGATCATCGTTTAATCACGCTAATCGTATCTACAGTAATTGATAAAAACTTTCCATGATATTTACCTGGTTTCTATAGATTACGTTTATCTTGATTTAAAAAAAAAAAAAAAAAAAAAAAAAAAAAAAAAAAAAAAAAAAAGAGAAAAAACGAAAAAGAAAAAAGTTTCTAAAGTTCTAAGCCGAATTTATCTTCTTTCTTTTTACCCCCTTTCTTTCTATCGTACTCTGAAAACGCAACGAAGTTCGTTCTCTTGAATAAGCATAAGTATTGTAAATGTAAATTCGATAGGTAAGTTTAATTTTGTTCTTCTCCTTGAAATCTGGATCATTCCAATGACTATGGGAACAAGAAAATAAAATAAAAAAGACACGATAAAAATACTTCGAACTTATTACTATATTAAGTAGATATACGTCGCCACGAAATATTCATAAACGATGGGTATAAATCAGTTGGTTTTCACGACGTAAGTGAAATATAACTGACATTTGACGCTCTCTCTCTGCCCCCCCCCCCCCCAGAGAGAGAGAGAGAGAGAGAGAGAGAGAGAGAGAGAGAGAGAGAGAGAGTTCGTACGCCACTACTGTCGATATTGTTGGAAAGGAAAAAATACGAATTTATAATTTAAAAAAATGACGTTTTGTCATCGGACATTCCTCTTTTCCCGCGCGACCTTTGACCGCTTTCTGAACTTCGATAGGTCGTTTGATTCCTAACAATGTACACATATGTATATATGTATGTATGTATCGATGATGAATATAAGAAAGGGATTTTATTTCGTGAAAAATTCGGTGAAAAGAATTCGTAAATCGAACATTTTGAAATGTTTTGACTTTAACCCATGTAAATAATAATTTTAAGGTAAGAAAAAATTGTATATATTAAATAAGATGCGATTAAAGTATTTTATGATTTTTCAAATCCGATATAAATCTCATTCATAATTGAAAAGGCTTATAATAATGCGACAAAACTCTTTATAATATAATATAAAATATGTATAATAAAATATATGTAGATAAAATATATATATATATATAAATATATTATATATTAGCACATATAGTTCGATCGATAAGCTTTGATAATTTCATGTTGAGTATATACATATACAAGGAAAAGGGGCATACATATATAGAGAATAACGGACATTGTATAAATAAATAAATCGCTCGTTGAATATACATGATCCGTTTGATATTCGTATGATTGTTTCGAAATAAAATTCCTTGAAACGTAAATTCGTCGAGTCTCTCCTCATCGTTGTGAAGAAAAGAGCAATGTTTCTTTACCGCTATCGTCGACGAAAAACATGTTTATCTGACTTCGAAAAAAAAAAAGATGATACACTTTCGACACTTTGAAAGAAAAAAAAAATTAAAGAAATTTATACCTCTTGTTAAGATGCCGGCAAAAATTTTCACAACTATTGATCTAGAAAGAGTTGAAACGAGTATATATATATATATATATATATATATATATATATATATATATATATATTCACTGGATCAAGAAACTACTCGGCCTATTTTCTTATTCACTTCTATACGTAACATCCTCGCAAACTAAAAGACAAGGTTAGCGAACGCGTTCGACGACACATAGAAATAGATAGATAGATAGATAGATAGAAACAGAAAGAGAGGAGGGAGAGGAAAAGGGAGAGAGAGAGAGAGAGCAAATAATCACGCGAGAAAGAAAGACAGAAAAAGTACACCGATGTAACACCGTTGTAATAACATTGTTAAACTTTAAGCTTCGTTTGGGCGATTGATCGTCTTTTCCATCAACTTATTTATTACTCGGATCATATGTACATTTTCAAAAGTTTCTATTCCACGATAAAAACGCTCCAAGGAGTAAATAAAAAAAAGAAAGAAAAAGATAAGGGAAAAAGAATGTTCATAACGTACGTTAAACTTTTACTCGCGTCTTTTTCAATCGAGACGACGACGACGACGACGACGACTCTATCTTTCTGTTCGTACACACTATCTTCGTCTTACTGACTCACTAACTCGTCTCTTTTTCTTTTTTAAGATATCGAATGGTTAAAACTACGCAGGTTGACTGCAAAGTTGGAACGACAGATACATGTGATGACGTCAGAAGAAGAATAAAAAAAAAAAAAGAAAGGAAGAACAAATGAAAAAAATAAAAACAAAAGTTTATATCTGGAAGATAATAAAATCGAAAGAAAAGTAAAATAGAACTTACCGGTTTCGCATCGACTCTTCACATTTCCGGACGCACAATTCGTCCAAGAGGATCGGAACTTCCTCGCGCTACTCTTTTTCCTCCTATCCCCTTCACTCTTCTTTTCTCTCTCTCTCTCTCTCTCTCTCTCTCTCTATTCCACCCTTTCTCGTTGGTCTATTTATCTTTTGCAAGAGTTTGCAAGGAGAGCGTCGTCGTCGTCGTCGTCGTCGTGTGAGCGTACACCAGCGGACACTGGGAAATTTGACGAAGATTACACCGTGGCGCGCAGTGTTAACCAGTAGCGGTAGGCCATCTTGAAGCTAGCGACGAAGCGCACACGCACAAACCGCAAGGACTGTCGAGTTTGTCACGAAAAGCGGCAACGGCAGCGACAACGGTGCCAAACTAACGTTATACAGACGAACCATTATCCTCTGGCTCGTCCGCACGGTAGGACGGCGTTCGGACGAATGAACGCGCTCTCTCAATGGTCGTTACGCCACTACTACCGCCCTCGTGCGACCAAGCGCGGTAATAACCAACTATTTGCCCGCCAAATCATCCACAACGTATTACCTTATATTATAGGCAACGTTTATTATATCATCTATTATGTTATCTTTCGCATTAAAATTATCAAAACGAAATTTTCTTACGATTTTTATTCGAATTAACCCTTTCGGTATTACTGCCGCCCATTGGTGGCGTTCATGAAACGTTCTCCGTGTACTACCGTCGCCTATTGGCGGCATTCACGGAACGTTCTCTGGGTACTCCCGCCATCCATTGACGGCGGCCACGAAACATTCTCTGGCTACTACCATAGCCTATTGGCGACATCCAAGAAATGTTCTTAGTTTAGTGCCGCTCCACCTAAAAACGACATTTACGGAAAATTATATGGATATGATTACTCTCTGTAGTATGCATTAATTTACTATTTTGTGTTTAAAATTACCGGCTGCTCTAATTGTTACATTAATTGTTACATTAATTAGTAACAGTCAACAGCGTGCATTAATTATATATATTCTATAATATATAGGTAAAGTTACAGAAAACAAATTGGTATGTCTACTTATGTCGTAAATCTTTTGAATATTTTACTTACAATTTGAATTTAGTACCCTTCAGGATGAGTGCGAAAAATTTGAGAGGAGAACAACCGATGAAAGTAGAAATGGATTCAGGAAGTGACTCTGATGAAGAAATAATTGATTCAGGAAGCGACTCTGATGAAGGAAGTGAGTTTAATATAACATTTTGCAAAATGAGTGGAACCAATCAAGTATATGTACTCAACTCCTCGGAATCTGAAGAAACAGAGGATTCTGAAATAGGAATTGACACTCCTTCCAAAGAAATCCATGATTTTACGTCACAACATTCGGGAGTAGTAGGAAACACTTTAAATTCTTCGTCAAAAATTTTAGATTACTTCCGATTGTTTTTTTCTGAAGATTTAGTTAAATTCATTGTGGAAAAAACAAACAATCACTGGTATCAACAACTTAGAAGAGATCACTTGGAGGTTCCAGAAGGTACAGAATTGAACGAATTATATTGTTTTATTGCTGCGTCGTTATTAATGGCGCGAAACAAAAAGCTATCCTTTAAGGAATATTGGTCTAAAGATAAGCTTCTTCGAAGCAATATTTTCATCAAAATTATGAGCAAGGATCGATACTTTTCATTATTGAAAATGTTGTATTTTACGGATATAGTCGGCTACACTACTGATCGTTTATGCAAAATAGATGAAGTAGTGAAAATGTTACGAACATCATTTAACAATGCATTTCAACCATACCAAGAAGTATGTATAGAAGAAAGTCGACTCCTTTACAAAGGCCATCCCTCGTTTAAAAAGTATATTCTTTCAAAAAAGAATAGGTTTGGTATAAAATCATTCGTTCTTTGTGATTGCAAAACAGGTTACGTACAAGATATAATCATTTATTATGGGGATAGTACTACTATAACTACCGAATACCAATATATTGGAAAGTCAGGGAACATTGTAATGTCGCTTTTGCAACCTTTTCTAAACAAAGGCCATACTGTTTATATGGACAACTGGTTTACCAGTCCCACATTGTTTAACCTACTTCATGAAAAGGGTACAAACGTAGAAATTATAGAAGTACCTACAAAGTCAAAAAAAAATGAATTTATTCTAAAACCAGAAAGCGTAATAGATTGTTACTCTTCAACAGGTACAATCAATAAATCTGACATATTAATAAACACTGTCGATGCAAGTTTCAAAAGTTTAAAGTGGTATCTCAAATACTTTTTCCATTTGATGGACATATGTGTGTGGAACGCTTTCTGTCTATATAAAGAGACCACAAAAAAACAAATCTCAATGGCGAAATTTCACCTTCAGTTGATTAAGGAAATATTACAAGAATACCACAAGAATCGTAGATATTTTCGGTGCAGCAGGTTAAAAAGTAATTATCCCATAAGGCTTATAGGGAGACATTTTCCTTCGATATATCATTCTGGGAAAAAAAATCGAAAACGGAGATGTGTTGTATGTGCGGCTGGTGGTTTGAGGCGTGAATCCGTGTATCAGTGTGAGCAATGTAATGTGGGCTTATGCGTTTCCCGTTGTTTCAAAAACTATCATACCAAATTACGCTATTAGTTTTCTTATTTATTATATTACACTATGTTTCATTATTTATTTTAATATTTTAATATTGGAACAAATTATTTATATCAATGCCATTTACTTTAATTAATTTACTGTGAAGAAATAGATATAATTTTAAAACATTAAGCGTCAATCCTGTTTTATTTGCCTCTACGTTTGACCCGCGATATAAGATTCCGTTAAAATCAGCTTTCTGACGAGGGATTGGTTTAGGTTACGACAAAGCAGTATAAACATTTTAGTGACGTTTTTTGAACACGTTAAATACCGCGTCAGTCACCGATGACTGTCACGGTCCGAATGAAAGGTTTAGTGTCAATCATGCTCGAGATTTCTATATGTTATTATAATTATAGACCAAGGATATTTATTTGAGATGTTAAAATACTCAACACTATGAACACCGAAAAACACGTTTCCGCAGTTTACGCTGCCGTACATTGCAAGCACTCCTATGGAAAACTTCCTCGTACCATGAATGTATTACCGCGGTCAACTTCTCCGTACCGAAAGGATTAATATATCATTCGTAAATGTTGCCAATTTCAAATGACGCGCGCATATAATATTTCAATGTAACGCTTCTCAACTTCAAATACGTAGTAATGTAATAAAATTCATATATTTCGAATTTATGTTACAAGAACCATATATACATAATAATCTGTCGATATAATTAGCATATTTATTTTACCCAACGATATATTGAGAAAGTTAATGAGAACAATTTTAAACAATTTTGAAATTCGTTGGCATTTTTATTAAAACGTTTTTCCTTGAATGTGATTTTATATTTTCATTTATATTCCTATTGTATTTAACCTAATAAAATTATACTTATTGAACTTATGAATATATGAACATATTTTATTTCTATGCATCTTTGTTTGGTACCCTCCTTTAAAAAAATCTTATCTATTATTATTATTATTATTCAAATATTGTATACTGCTTATATGAAAGGTTATGATCATATAAAATATAATATCTTTTGATGCAATGTTTCCAATCCAAAAAAATAATTTCTAAATTCCAAATGCTCCTTTCTAATTATTTAACATATTAATTGTATCTTTAAAACTATCCTGAAACCATCGTGAAGTATAGTTGCACAAAATACAGCTATCCATATAAAATGTGATTGTTATCTTCTGAAAACTAAATTAATGAGAAAATTATAGGAGAGAACAATACTTAACATTTCCTGATACTTTTCCTTAGCTTCCTTCCTTCGATTTGATGAACGATTTCTTTTCTAATTTCTTGTCCATTTCGTTATCAACAAAATGTATCTTATTATCTCTACTATATTATTACACATTGAACTTACAAATTCAATTAGACATACAAAATAATTTATAGGTAAACATATTTATCAAATGAAAGTCGTTAATAAGTAACATGTTTGTTATTTCTATCTCTAATTCAGATAAACTTATTAATAATAGTATTTAAAAAATCGATTATGTACTACTGTAATAACTTTATCTTATTCAATATTGATAACATTTGACCCGGACACCCGCGAATTGCGAGATATTTTGAGATATTGCGAGGTATATTGTTAATCGGAACGCATTATCAACAAGACGCATTAAAGTAATTTCAAACTATTTATGGCTATTGACCAGGGACGACGTTAAATGCTATGGAACCTATTGCTTTCAAATTTTCATCGTTTTACGATTTTAAATTTTCAAGGATTTAAGACAAAAACTAAATATTTTGAAAATAAAACTTGTTCAAATAAAAAATGTAAATAGACTTGTCAAATTTCGATTACAAAGAAAGTAATTCAAAATACATGAAAAGAAGGAAATCGAACTAAAATAAAATTGAAAGTGTACACAAAAAATGTACAAAAAAAATTTTACATAACGGAAAACAAGAAAATATATATAAAATAATAATGTTATTATTACTTACGTATTTACTATTAGTTTCGCACAATCATAGTACCCTGATAAATATTAAAGTTATCCTTTTCTATATGCGGCCCTGTAATCGAGTTATAATGATAACAATTGCCGCCTTGACGAACACTTCTTGAACGTCTTTCGTTCGATTCGAAAGTAACGTGTTATTATAACGTGCTGTTACAACGTGCTATTATAACGTATAATCATAACGTATTATAATAACTTGTTCTATACATCAAAATTTATTTTGTAATTTTCTACATTAAAGTGAAAGAAAAAAAATGTCATCAGGAAAACTAGGTGAGCATTTTAAAACAAAATAAATATTTTTTAGAATCATTATACGATCACCAATGGATTGTGATATAATCAATATATTTTTATTTGATCATAGCTCTTCTGAGTGTCTCAGACAAGACCAATTTACTTCCACTTAGTAAAAAATTACATGAGATAGGCTTAACTTTAATAGCATCCGGTGGTACTGCTAAATCATTGAGAGAAGCTGGAATTCCTGTTAAAGATATTTCTGATATAACTGGAGCACCTGAAATGCTTCAAGGCCGTGTAAAATCTCTTCACCCAGCTGTTCATGCTGGTATATTATTTATACTTAACAATTATATACTTTTATATATCAATTTAGATTCTGAAAATTTCGGATATTTCCTTACAATGTTTATTAATTAAGAGGTACAAATTATTTAAATATTGTATATATGTACATAATTGTTATATTATATAACAAACAGGTATATTGGCTAGGCTTACGGAATCTGATCAAAGAGATCTTGAAAAGCAAAATTATGATCTTATTCGTATAGTAGTATGCAATTTGTATCCTTTTGTAAAAACTGTATCAAAGCCTGATGTAAAAATTGATGATGCCATAGAAAATATTGATATTGGTGGTGTTACTCTATTACGTGCAGCAGCAAAAAATCATTCTAGAGTTACAGTTGTTTGTGATCCAAATGATTATGAAAAAGTGATTAAAGAATTAGAAACATCTTCTGACAAGGACACATCCATTCAAACCAGGTATATTATTTATTAAGCTTTATTTATAAATTTGAAAAATTTTATGTTAATCAAACTAATATATAAATCATTTTAATTCAATTATAGACAAATGTTGGCACTGAAAGCATTTACACATACTGCAGAGTATGATAATGCAATCTCAGATTTTTTCCGTAAACAATATAGTGCTGGTATTGCACAACTGACTCTTAGATACGGAATGAATCCTCATCAAAAACCGGCACAAATATTTACAACTTCAGATAAATTACCATTAACAGTTGTTAATGGTTCTCCAGGTTTCATTAATCTATGTGATGCGCTAAATGGTTATCAATTAGTAAAAGAATTAAAAACTGCTTTGAACTTGCCAGCTGCAACATCTTTCAAACACGTTAGCCCAGCAGGTGCAGCAGTTGGTGTACCATTGAATGATGTGCAAGCAAAATTATGTCAAGTAGATGATCTCATTAATCAGTTAACACCTTTATCTATTGCTTATGCTCGAGCAAGAGGAGCAGATAGAATGTCTAGTTTTGGTGATTTTGTGGCATTATCTGATCCATGTGATATTGCAACAGCTAAAATTATTTCAAGGTAATATATTATTATTATTATTATTTATATATTTATCTAATTAATTTATTTTATTTTATTGTATTTATTATTTAATACCATACATTTTTAGGGAGGTTTCTGATGGTATAATTGCTCCTGGTTATTCAGAGGAAGCTCTTCAAATTTTAAAGAAAAAAAAAAATGGTAGCTATTGTATATTACAAATTGATCCAACGTATGAACCATCTCTAATGGAACATAAAGTTCTTTTTGGACTTACAATGGAACAAAAGCGTAACGATGCAATTATTAATAATCAAACTTTCCAAAATATTGTTTCTAATACAAAAGAAATACCAGAAACAGCTATGAGAGATTTGATAGTGGCAACTATTGCTGTAAAATATACTCAAAGTAATTCAGTATGCTATGCAAAAGATGGACAAGTTATTGGAATTGGTGCAGGTCAACAGTCAAGGATTCATTGTACACGATTAGCTGGAGATAAAGCTGATAATTGGTAGTATAATTTACATTAGCTAAAACTTTTTTCCAAAAAATATTATAATACTATTTATTATTTTATTCATAGGTGGCTCCGACAGCATCCTAAAGTAGTCGGTATGAAATTCAAGAAAGGTATAAAAAGAGCCGAAATTTCGAATGCTATTGATAATTATGTCAATGGATCTATTGGAAAAGACATGGATGAATCCACTTGGGCAGCTATGTATGAAGAAGTTCCTGAAAAACTCTCTGAAGGTGATAAAAAAGAATGGATTAAAAAACTAAGCGACGTTGCCGTTAGTAGTGATGCCTTCTTTCCATTTAGAGATAATGTGGATAGAGCTAGACTGGTTAGTTTGTATACTACTATAATATATAAATTTATAACTTGAAAATCGGATAAAAACGTAAATATATTTATGACCACTGTCATCAAATTACAGAGTGGAGTTACATACATCGCTAGCCCTGCTGGTTCTACTAACGATGAAGTGGTAATTCAAGCATGTAATGAACACAAAATTGTATTATGCCATACAAACCTAAGACTATTTCATCATTAATATGATGAGCCAATTTATGATGGGCCATGTTGAAATGTTTCTTTTTGTATCATTGCATAAATATATATGCATACAATTATTTGAAAGATGAAATATATTAGACTTTAAATAATTGTTAATCTAAGATTGTGTATAAGGTTTTGTATTGCTCATAACAAAAGAAAAATAATTTTTATATATACATTAATACATATAAAAACATATTTCCATAAAAGTCACAATTAAATGTATACAAGATTTGTTAAGAAACTTACTAAGAAAAATCTATTATAAAAAATCTTTTGTACATGAATTCTATCTTGTTCTGGAAATCAAACTACTGTATGCTTTCTTGGATTTCAAGTGTCCCTATCCTTTAAAACATTTGTAGGAACGAATCTAATACGAAGAGATCTTGTGAGCTTATTAAATATACATAATAGCTATTATATACATAAACTGTGCAATGGGAAGTGAAGTATTGTGATTAAAGTAGAAATTAATAAATAAATGACTAGGTTATTGCGGTATTACAATATTGATCGATCATAATTACGTCTCAGCTATTGATTTACAAATATCTGCTATCTTCAGAATCTCAAAATCCGGAAAAACTTGACAGATAATGATTCACTTTACTCACTAAATGAATCCTAATGAAGATTATCTTACGATGACAGATAGACAATATCGATACGAGCAGCTAAAAGTATAGAGAGCGCTACTTTCGGCTTTATACTTTTAACAAACGAGTATATATATTCTTATTATTATTATAAAAAAATAGATAGAATAATTTCTAAAGAACAATGAATAGTTATTACCCAGATGAAACTTTCGATTAAACATGACTCATTTGGATAATTAAAGCTGTTCATCAACCCTGATTTTATGATGGTTTGCACCAGCAATGGATCCAATGGTTCCTTCGATCTCGTTGAAAAAGCAAGCAAAGAAGGGGTGAAAAAAAATTAGAGAAAGGAATAAGAACGATCGTATTTGAAAATCTACTCGCTCGAGTTTGAATAATTAAGCGTATAATTTTTCTAAAAAACCGGCATGGTCCTCCGTCCTCTTCACTGCGATTTTCGTTATCAATCATTCAAATCTCCGTCCTTTGTTTTTCCGTTCTTCTCTCACTTGTAGACGATAACTTTAAAGCGACGACGATACTGCAAACAGAAATATTCTTATCAATGGGATTATGTGTACGTAAGTACGTACGTACGTGTGTGCGTGTATATATATATATATATATATATATATATATATATATATATATATATATATTCTTTTCCTGTTTTTAAATGACCACCGTACGACACTGAGAACGTATTATTATTCAATGAAAAATGGAATTGCGCACGAGGAGCAAAACGAAAAAAAGGTTTTGTCCTTATAATCGAGGGAAAGAAGAAACGAAACGAGGGAAACAAAAAAAAAAGGAAAAAAAATAGAAATAATAGGAGTATTCGATAACGTGTACTAATGTAAAGAACGCGTTCGAGAAATAAAATAAAGCGCGTTGCATTAATTCCCGCCTAATGAATTTCATATTGAATCTCGTACGCGCGCAAGCCACTGTGCACTCGCTAATCGACGAATTAGAATAATTATCCTTTTAATTCGAAGACGTTCGAAATATCGCGAGGATGATCGAGCGAGGCGATCGCGAAGGATATATTGATATCATATATTCGATATATTGAAAGTTTAAAACGCGGCGCGTAAATGAAGAGAGAGAGAGAGAAATAGTGAAGAACGAGAGAAAGAGAGAAGAAAATGGAAGCAAAAAAAGGAAGAAAAAAAGAAATAATAACACGAGAATTTTCTCATGCGTGATATTTCATCGGTTTCTGCAGTAAGCTAATCCACAAATCGTTTGAAGTGTGAGCTCGTGAAAGAAAGGGGAAAAAAAAAGAAAAATCACGTTGCCGTGTATATAATTTCGATACGAAATTCATTAATAAATGACATTATCTACTATGTCGTCTATTTCTCGCGCAAGTTTTATGGTCTCTCGTGTCGTACCATTCTCCTTGTCGTCGGACTTCTAGCCGAGGTTCCGGGTGCCGAGGCTCCGAGTGCCGACGCATGTCCGTTGCCCATGGAACTAGAAATCGATACATTTGGCGCTCGTCCATTTCTTTCTGGCCACCCTCTTTCCCCTCCACCACCTTCCTCCACCACCTCCACCTCTTCCTCCTCCTCTTCTTCGTCCTCCACCTTTTCCTCTTCTCCCATAGCAAATTTATTGTATAACGTAAAGTCTACGTTAACGTAGAGTTAGAAAAATCCTTATACAACTCTAATACACTTCGCATAATGGCCTTTGAACGACCTGCTGTAGCAGTATTGACATGTAGGTATGAAATATGTATATATCTCGTGTATATACATACACATTATGCGGTTATGAGGTTGGATAATGAGAAGATATTTATTGAAATATTTAATTTATTGAAAAATTTAATTTATTAAAATATTTAATTTATTGAAATATTTAATTTACTGAAATAATCACTTTATATTAAAAAACAATCTTGGACGATTCCTTTCATTAAATGGTTGTTCTAAGGAAAGAAAGGGATTGTGATCCACCACTTAATTGAGAAATATACTTACATGTAATTATATCGAGACGAAGCATTACATTCGTCGTTAAAGATGTAAAGGATGAATGTTTTAAATTCACACTTTCGACCATAACAATATTTATCGCAAACGCAATTCTCTTCTACCGTATTGGCCAAAAGTGTGTTAAAGATTTTAACAACACGGTGAAAAAATAGTTTTAACAAGAATATGACATAAATTCCTGTTTTCTGTTTTACTAACGCGATGGAGAAATTCTAATCGGTGAATAATACTGATTCTAATTCGCGATTTTATTTTATTTTATTCGATTTTTAAAGCAACTCGTTAGGTTGCAAAACAATCAAACTATTGTATTTCGCACAAGCACTGACTCTATGATCGCATTGCACACGATCAACAACAGAAGACCTGTCAAAGATAAATTGTTAAAACAAGCTGTGCTTTTTGCTTTTACAATTTCTGTCATATTAAATATTATATATCGAATAGAAAATATTAAATATCATATATCATATTATTGAAACTACACGATCTAAAATTAAAAACTTGTATTACATCTTTTGTATGCGATAATAATAAAAAGATACCATTCAAAAGATGTAATTGCAAAGCTTGTAGGCTATATTATAATAAATGTATATGTAAAAGCAAACGATCAAAATCGTATTGTAACTATCATTTAAAAATGGATATGATCGCGATAGAGATATGTTCACAGAAATATAGTAATTGCATGGATATCTATAAATCAGAATAGATATAGCATCGAAGTAAAACTAGGTAAGGAGCGGTAACATCGAAATTATGATATTTATAATATTTAATTAAGCGATTAAACGTATCTTGAAATTTTATTCCATTTTAATTTAATTCTTATTATACCTAAATTAAATTTGTATTATTCTCGGTGCTTCTTAATGATATTTAAATTCAATGTAAATTCAATGTAAAATATGTTGCACAAATTTTTAACGAATTAAAATTTCATCAAAAATATTTTCTTATGCACCGAACGTCAGCCATTGGCTCGAAACTGTGTACGTTGTGTGTAATGTAAAACACATAAACATTCGCAATGCCAATTTCTGAATCTCACCACATGGAGGTTGCTGCATATGGAGATACATTTATAAATTTATAAAAATCCAAGAGTATTATTAATATAGAATAAAATTGATTAAATTTATGAATAAATGTATATAACGTGTATATAACGTGTAAATGTGATCTGCGTATTCAATCCAACAGCTTCTACATATATTGAAGTCTAATATGATATAAAATGAGATTAATAATCCGTAAATGATCCCCATAAATTAAACTTATAAAACATCATATATAATATAAATGAGAAGCTAGACGAACAGAAATTAATGAAACGAGAACAGGTCCAAACACGTCTGGAAAGCTGCTCGTACGTACGACGACTGTGTAACACGTTAGTAAGAACTAACGGGAAGGTTGTGTGAAGGTTCTTCACATTTGCTTTAGCCGGTATAAAAAAATAAAAAAATAAAAATAAAATATAAAAAGCAACCTTTAAAACGCGTTGGGCTTAGAATAATTTTCTTTCAGCGTGTGTCGATCGTTTAATGTCAACAAGAATGACCATTGGAAGGATCATACGAGTTACCACGTCAGTTTTCCTTCATACTCCGAGAAGTAAACGTGGATATACGCTTTTTTCGTATCGTTACATTTAATCATCTTATAGATAAAGTAAGTACATTTCTATATTATACATTTCTTGAATAATTTATGTAGTTTCTTATCATAAAAGTAATACTAATAATTTGGTTTGTATTTTTCTGTTTCAGAACTTCATTGCAATCGCGTGCGCGTAGAAATGAAGTAATCAAGTGTTTGTTTCGTTAAAATAATAATGTCACGATGTAAAAGCAGTCTTCGTTCGTTTCTGTTTCGCGATTTAAGCAACAAGTATTTTTGCATCGACTTCGTGCAATGCAGTCGTTAAAGTCAGTGTTCGTTCGCAAAGTATTTTGTTTTTTTAACATTCGTACAGATTGTATTTATAAAAAACGGTAGAGTTTCGCGAAGTAAATTCAGTGACTATACGTTAATAAATAACTACTGCTAATTAAAGTCAGTGCATCATTGAAGAGGATTTCGACCAACTTCGATGTCGACCTACCTCATTTTCAAGCAGCTACATCCATCTTTAATTTCGACCTAAATCGCGGACGAGTGTTTTGGAAACATCGCAGAACTTCTTAAGTAGTAAGTAAATTTTTAAGTCCCTCCGATCACTCAATTATGTCGAGGACGGAAGGTCCGAATCGGCACGAGTGATTGTTTATAATTATTAGAAGAAGAACATTGAATGACCACGAATAAATTTCTTCGGAGATTTACTCGTGAATGATATCTTATTTTTTTATTTATTTATTAGATCAGGATAGGGTCTTCTTGTTTAAACACGTTAATTATAATTCTTAAAAATTTTGAATATTTTATTGCATTTTTAAATATTTTTTTCGCGCGGAAATAGTAAAAAATCGATATTAATGAGTTCTAATAAATAATGAGAAAGAAGACATTTGCGATGGATAGTCTTTGAATTACAAGCGACACTTTGCATGATTTTCTTATAATAATTAAAATACTCGCTTGTAAGAAGGAACGTCTAAGGGTTTGCTTTATATTTTTAAATAACTATAAATTAAATATTTAATCAATTTGAATTGATAAAAGAAAAGTCTCGATGGAGTTATTGCTTTTGAAAGAGAAAAGTCGAGTAGAGTATTTCCTAAAAAAACAAAGAGACTTTTAGAGTCATAATCTGTAGGCCTAGATGATAAGTTAATGAATTTTTAGCTCAGGGTTTTCAACAATTAATATACTAATTCTAATTTCTCCTACGCTGTGAAAAGATATCTCTCGAAGTGGTAGTAATCGATTCCTATCCAAAAAGATAAGGTTTATATTTGTTAGATGCGTTAGGATTTTGTTAAGATCTTCTTTCATATCTTGGAATTTGGAATGAAATTTTGTCGTTACAGTTTTTGAGTAATAATTAATTAGATTAGGGCATAAAGAAGAGGCTATATGTCGAAGAGGCCCCCCTACAAACTGTAGCTCAAGAGGACAACTATAGGCTATTGAGTTATTTTCGAAGGTTCATCAGAAACTTGCGAGAATAGCTCTTAGTCATATATTAATTTTACCATGTTGTCGCTCAAAATGCTCATATCGTGATGGGTATAGGAATACAGAGTTGAAAAATTGAAACGACGTAATATCCCGTCTCTGGTCCCACATTGCCACGCGCATACGAATAGGATTATTTCATATTTTATGCATTTTTATTATCGTTAAAATCGAGACAGAAATTTTGCACTTTTTTCTTTCTTAAAGTTCAACCAAATTCATAATTTAATTTTAATAAAATCGAGTTCTATACTAAAGTCATAGCTACGAAACGTATAAGATATGGCAATTATGGGGACCATTGAAAGTGCATTGAACCAAAATGAACATAAAGCTAAAATGAGCACACAAAGAAGTGTACTAAGGTCCCACTTTGTCCTGCGTACGCGAATAGAATTATTTGATATTTTGCATTTTTATTATTAAAGTCAAGTCATATATTTTCCAGTTTTTTTTTCTTTTTTAAAGATAAATTAAATTAAATTCGTACTTTTATCTTTCATAAGTAGTATATTTCATATTTCTATAAAATTAAGATCTATAAAAGTCGTAATAACGAAACGTATGATATGGCAATCGTGGAGACCACTGAAACTGTACTGAATAAAGGTATACATGGAGCTGAAACAAGCACACTGAAATATGTGTGAAGTTCTCCCTTTGTCACGCGTTACAGGTAAAGAATATTTATTTAGATTAGGATCAAGAATTTTTCGTTTTCTTTTACTTTTTCAAATTTTAATTAAATTAAATTCAGAATTTTATTTTTCATAAGTAATCTAAGAACACACGCACACATGCGCGCGCACACACACATTTTCTTATTTCTTTTCTTTTCTATGAAATCAAATTCTATTAGTGTCATTAAACTATTGTTTTTTTAAATCACGGAACGAATAGGAAATGGTAATTTTGAAGAATACTGGAACTGCACTTTCTACTGATTGCTTTCCAGTATTGGTAACATAAAGAAATGTAATTAAATAGTGAAACTATTTGTACAACTTCTGTTGGTTATCAAATTATTGCAAAATATTTCATTATTATTAATGACTTCAGACTAGAACCAATAAATAAATTATAATATTATTGTTTAATCATTGTAACAATATTATTTTACCTATATATCTTTATTTTCAATATCAAAAAAATGTAAATCTTAAGAATATGCTTGTGTCTTTTGAATGAGTAAATCTTCTCTTGTTTTTGTCAATATGATAAATCAATGGATGATAGCTAAGTAAGATATAAGAATAAATATCTTATTAATGTTATTTAATAATTCTTCTTCTATTTTACTTATGGATCTTTTGTGCTTTACTGTATACGAGTTTAATACTCTGCTTTTTATTCTTCATACTTAACAATTATTTTTAGTTCTTTTCAGTATCTGAAAACTTTACATGCCATGTGCATGTATAATTGCTGAATACATATCAGAATTGCAATAAAATAAAATGATTCGAAACGGAAAAGAAAAGTCTGGGAATGGAATACTTCTTTAATTTTTTGACATGTTCACAATCTCAAACAAAGTCATAATCATATTTTTTAAGAACACCTAATTGTAAGAACGTTAAAGCAATCAATAAAGACCAATTCATTTGATCTTTTACATGATCTATTTGGTTATTATATGTATGCATTATGTACTTCGTTATATATACACCAACAGGATTTTCTTTTTCATTATTTATACAATCTTCTTTACATAATAATTTATTAATTACACTACTAGAAGATACTATTTCGTTACCTACATAAAGGTTGAACAGTTTCACGAGTTTCTCACGTTTCAATAAGTAAACATTTTTTGTAGGTGATGAAATTGTGTCGTTTTCTAATTTCAAAATAAAAACTATTAGTTATTATAGAAATGTACTTATAGAAATTCAAATAACTTACTATTATTTTTACAATTATCATTAATCGTGAAATCAACGTACCCTGTGAAAAATTGTTTTCTGATAGAAAAGTAAAGATCATTGCTTTCAATCTTTCTTTCTGTAAAAATACTTGTATATGCTTTGTAGATTTTGACAAATTATAACTGAAATTTGTTTCATCCATTACATAAACATCAGCCTTAGGAATCTTTAACTTTAATTTCCAAGCCTATTATAAAAAAATAATCTTCAATAATATATCATTAACATTGATAAAATTCTTCAAGTAATATAAATGATATAAAAAGTTTACATCATTACTTATAAATATAAAACATTATATGATTAATCATGGTTTATTATATAGAAAATATATATTTAACATTTACCAAATTAAATAGTTTGAAAGTATTATTATTTTTTGGAACTTCTAAAAAATTTTCATAATTCCACTCCAATATATTTTCTTTAGAATCAAGCAATGTCCAACTAACAATATTTGTTCCTACATGGATTCCTAATACAGTAGATATTTGCTAAAATAATATTAAATAAGGTTTATTCATCCATCATTCTGATGTTATATCTTAAATAAGAAATAGTAATTTTTTTACCTCTTGTGGGATATTTGCCGAAGGTATAATAATTGATCTTTTGAAATTCAGTATTGTTTTAAGCCGCTTATCATGAACAATCAACTGTATAAATTTATCTAATATCTCTTTTGTCATATCTTGTACTTTTAATATATCTTTTATTGATTTATATGGACCATATTTTTCACGATATAAGTGCAATTTAATCGCAAAAGATTGAGGGACCCGATACCTACATAAAAATTATTTTATTGTATACTTTTAATGATAATAATTATAAAATTCAGAATAAGTTATAAAAACAAAATTTACCTTTTAAAATAATCAATTTTTTCATCATTTAATATTTTCAAAATATAATTACTATGGACACAATTATCTAATTCATCATTTTTTTCATTAGAGTATATCAGTCTACTATAAGGATATACTATAGATCGAATTTGTTTTACAGATAAATTACAACTTGTATATTGTCTAAGCATATCCAGTTTCTGTACTAAAATCATACAAAAACAATTTGTAAAACAAAAATAAATTCTTTTATTATTTTTTTTTTAATTTTACTTATACAATTACATAAAAATTTTGTGTGAATTAAAACTTGTCATTTTTTTAAATTACATCAATTTGTAATGATTATCTATACATCACATAATATCTATATATTACACCTATCTAAAATATTAATATTCTAAAATATAAAATGTATTATTCATCTTTATAATTTTTTTATTTAGTAAACCAAAATTATCATAACCTAGTTAAAATCAATATAAAAATTTATCTATAAAGGTATATTATTATATAAACTCCATAAAATAATAAGAATTATTTCTATTTTCTCCACAACAGGCAGAATATTGATTAAAATAAGCTAAAAGAATAAATATATAAATTTCCATGCATTATGTAGAAAATTTTTAATGATTATTGATGCCATTAAATTATAGGTTAAGAGCAACATACAGTTATAAGGTTTGCTGTTAGTTATATTTTTTCCAACTGTGGTCGTCATAAAATTAAATGTCGCGTTTTCGTGACATTTGAGTCGCTGTAGCAACATTAGTGTTAGGAAATTAAAACAAATTTGATTTTCTACTAATATTTAAAAATATCATGCTGGCAGAATCGCAGTGGTTGCAACAACATAAGGCATGACTTTTATTATGACATGAAAATGTACCTTAAGATTGACCACATACATTTTCTATAGCAGGATTTCTATTCTACGCTATTTGGAATATTATGTTCTGCGTTCTATGTAAAGCAGCGTTCCAATATTATATACGCATACTTTTATTTTTGGTCTTCGCTATCTTTTTTCAACTGTCATTACCAAACTGTATGGTATAAACCATTTGTTGCATCATATATGAAAAATAATGTACATATTGCATTTACGATTTTCAGAAATACTGATCGTGGGATTTTACATTGCGATCATTCGCTACTTGCGTATACACAACTGCTTCATGAACAGAGTCTCAATAATAGTAAGCTTTTGACCAATCACATTGCTGGATTCGGCCTCCATAACAGTAACAGTCGAAAAATTCAACATATTTGAATTGTAATGTTACAGTTCTTACATATAGCCAATCAGATTGCAAAGTTGTCTGACGTCACAGTTCAGCGCGGTAAATGAAGCATTCAACTACGTAAATCATAGAAATTATTTAGATTAAAATTTCGTCTTTTAGTGGCAGTTAGGAACAGAAACAATTAAATCTTATGTATAATACAATAAATGAAATTAAATCAAATTGGATTGAAACATTAAATCGAATATCATTGAAAAGATTCAAATATGGATTGAATTATGTTGGAAAAAGTCTAGTCAAATCGTTTTTCCGGTATTGGCGCTAGTATCGTTGTTGCATTGTTTGTCCATCGTTCTTTTTGGGCGCATTGGCGCGAGAACATCGGATGTGGTCTGTTTATAAGAGTGATCACTCTCGTTAACGTGTTGAAATAGGAGAGAATAATTATTAATATAAGTATACTTTTATTTAATTTGATCCAAGTTTATAAAATACAGCAATCAAAATGTTTTGGGGTAAGTAATAGCATCATTTAAAGTATATATAAATCCCTGTCTTAACTTTTGCCGGTACTATTTGCCAAGAATGGCGTCGCCATGTGGTTTTAATAATAAAATATAAAGTTTAAAGAAGTAACAGTAATTTATAATATCTTGACATGTTTATGATCAGTATAATATATATATATATATTTATTTTTTCTTTTGTAGGTCTAATAATGGAACCGAATAAACGGTATAGTCAAACCGTTGAAAAATCATTCCACGTGTCTATGGCGACTTTAGATGTTGCAAGCGCCGGTAAGTCACAAAAATATACGTTACATCGTAATTTTTATATTTGTGATTTTTTCTTACTCTATTGAATTATAATTCTTTTTGTCTTTTATATAGTTGACTATTTTTAAAGTGTTATGATAGAAGTTATTGCTGCAAACAATAAAATTCATACAGTTAATACAATTTCAGATGTCAAAGTGTTCTAAATAATATTAAACAGATTTTAATTATCAAAATAATTTTTTCTTTCTAAAAACAACTTTTTAATTAAAACTCTTGTGACATATAATTGCTGTTGCAGATGACAATGTAGTACAAGTGACTGTATGTTATGATGGTACAAATTACTTACTTTGTAGTTTAAAGAAAGGCTCAGTATGGCAGGTACCACTTGATTTGCACTTTCAAGAGGGAACTAAAATAGCTTTCACATGTAATGGCCATAGTCGTGTGCATTTAACTGGGTATTTAATACCAGATGATTTAGTTGATGAAATAGAAGAAGAAGAAGAAGAAGAAGAGGACGAGGAAGAGGAAGAAAAAGTTCCACAGTTAATTGATAGACAATCAAAGAGAAAAGCAATAGATTTTCCAAAAGGAAATAAAAAAGTAAAAAGAGTGAAAAATGACGTTGAATCGTCGGAAGATGACATTTTGGAATTAGATGGAACCAATGAAGATGAAGATTCTGATGAGGAAGAGGGAGAAGAAGGGAAAGAATCTCTATTGAATGAAAAAAATGCTAACGAAGAAGAGGAGGATGAAAGTGAAGAAGATGACGATGATTATGAGATGGAGGAGGATGATGATGACGATGATGATGATGATGATGATGATGGTGACGATGATATTAATGAAGAGGAAGAAGATGAGGAGGAAGAAGATGAAAAAATAGAAAAAAAATCTAACAAACAACAACAACAACAGGGAAACAAGAACAAGCAAATACAACAACAATTACAGCCAAAAAAGAAACAAGATAAACAAAAATTGGTAAACGGAAAGGATATCAAACAAGACCAACAAAAAAAGAATAAAGGAGAACAGCAACAACAGAATACTCTAAATGAACAAAAGAAGAGGGTGGTTGAGGGAGGTGTACAAATAAAAGACATAAAGACAGGCAATGGTGCATTTGCGAAAGCAGGAAAATTTATTTCCGTGTACTTTGTAGGACGATTGTCAAATGGCAAAAAATTTGATTCCACTACACAGGGAGATGGTTTTAAATTTAGACTCGGAAAAGGTGAAGTCATCAAAGGATGGGACATAGGCATTTCCGGCATGAAAGTTGGTGGAAAGAGACAAATTACAATACCTCCGGCTATGGCGTAAGTATATCTATCGTGATTTAATACATAATTATCATGTTTTACTTATTTTTAAAAGTATTATAGTTCTTAATTATCAGTATAAAAAATCACATAAAAAGCTATGTAGTATATCTATTCTATAACATAATTATTTTTTAGGTATGGTGCTAAGGGTTGTCCACCTGCTATTCCTGGCAACAGCACACTTGTTTTTGAAGTTGAACTAAAAAATGTCCATTAACATGTAATTGTAATCTGATAAATATTCGAATATTTCGTATAACTATAATTCTAAAAGATTTTACTACTTATTTATCAACATATAAGGACTTATTAAAAATGTAATATCTGTTAAATATTTATTAATAAGTAAAAATTTCCATAGGTTATAATATTTTAAAAATATTCATACAACATTAAATTTGTTTATACTAAATGTGATGTTTATTCTCATAATATGATAATACTTGCATTTTTTGGAATGGATTATCTTTTACATAAATAGCCATTATATTATAAAAGTCTAATTAAATTGGATACTATGAGACACATACAATTAGTAATGATATCTTGTGATATCCTTATATGTTAGTGGATGAGTATTAAACTGTAATTAGGCAAAAAGTCCTGAAGTGTGTAAAAGAATGCCTAAATAGATTAAAACAGTTTTAAATTGATGGAACTATTAAAACAAGATATTGATGTTTTTGATAAAAAGTTACATTAATGTAATGCATTTAATATGATGTATACGGTCAACATATATTTGAACAATCAAGGTATAGTGTATACTTATGTAACACCTCTTCTATCTCAGTATAAACTTACAAGCTACTGTGGAGTATTAAAAAAGTAATTGATGTTTACAAATAAATTTTACAAATATTCTAGCTCTGGTATATGTTTATTTTAACTTTTATAATGTCCAAAACATCTATTTTCAGGGCATACGCATCAAAATAGTGTACACATTAAATGTATTTAAATGTATTCATCGAAAAGATATTGTGTAGTAAAATTTTAACTTTATATATTTTATGAATTCTGTTATGAAAAAGAAACGATACTGAACATAGTATTTTATTAATTCTAAACAATACATTTCAGTCAATAATTATGTCACACATTTTATTAATATGATTTATTTCATATACACTTTTGTTGAAAGTAAATTTCAAAATATTAGAAATTAAATAAACAATAAAAAATGAACAAGATACATGAAAAAAATAAAGCTCTACACGCCCTTTGGTATCTGCATAAGATTACATTTCGGAATGATTTTATAACTTATCCTGATGAAATTTTAATTTGTCTTTACAGGATCTTTGTCGGTTTTTTTCCATGCTAATGTACATACTCCATTTTTACAATCTTTAACTAAATCTGATGGTTGTTCGTCTTCGTTTGTACATTTGATCTTATTTTTGAATTGCCACCATTTTAAAATAAGTGGTTGTATTAAAAATCTCCATATAATCAATAATAAGGGAACGGCAATGCATGGTACACATACCATTTTATTCGTCTTTTATTTTCTTTAATAACCTGTAGCATAAAAATTATCATATATTAATGACATGAATACACAAAATATATCAATTAAGGTACTATTTAAATGCAGAATATTATCTTCTAACCTTTGTTTAATACAATTTATTACTGTTTTATCAATCAATATTATAGATGGTTTACTTTAACTGGTAATAAATTAACATTTGTTTGAAGATAGATGCATAACTAATACTGCGTAACGATAAATGTAGATAAATGTATCATCTATCGTCAGCAAGTATTAAACTTAGACAGAGTATGACATAGAGTGGATATCGATAATAATGTTGTGTTTTTCTCGTTGTAAGATTGGTAATTCCTGCCATATAGACGAACCTTGGATATGACACAATTGAAATCTCAAACAAGAAAAAAAAGAATAAAGAAAACACCCTGAAAATATATCTCGAAGAATTGAATTATCCATTATCGTATCAATTGCCATAATTTTATAATTTAGTGTATCACTATAATATTAGATATTAAAATCTTCCATTCATTGAAACAATGTTAAATTTAAATCGTATATTTCCTTTTTGTAAACGCATTATCGAGTAAAATATATTTTTCGTTTCGCGAATAAATAATTCTGTTATAATGTAATGTTTTTATAATATACGGTAAAAAATAATTGTGAAAAATTATTTTAATTATTTTAATTTGGCGCAACGGAAGTAACATTTCTACCATCTTGATATGTTATTTTTATTTATTGCGAGCACTTTCTTTTTTTTAAAGTGTTTTTGTTATTCTATTTCTTTCTACATCTGTGTGGCTACATCTCTTTAGTTTATAATTAAATGATACAAATGTGATCTACGTCGTAATAAGTATGATTGATTCGTAGAACGCGTATTTCATATGGTATAGCAATTATATACTGAAACATGTATATTATATGAAAAATGAATATTTTATTATTTATTTGAAAATCTAATCTATATAAATTATACATTTTTTAAATATTATGTAAATAAAATTGGCATATTAAGGTAGCGACCATACTTTTGCTTTCATTACTAAACTTGTTAAATAATTCATTTTACGTCGATGGTTGTGGAAATCTTTAATAAAAATCTTTGTTATTTATTATATTTATAGATGTTTATCCTGATCCATGATATTTTCCACGTATAATATGATTTTTGCTAATAATAAAAATGTTCTATAATATCACCAATTATGAAGTATTAGAATTTAAAATGTATAGTATTCTATTAATATTTAGAATGTACTGAACATAAAACAGTTAAAGCTAATTAGCAATTTATAAACGCGTGACGCGGTTTCGTTTTATTTTATATCCACCTCTGTCATCTGATGATTTATAATTAACATAATAAATTATGCAGGTTGCCTGTCAAGAGTAAAGAAATTGAGTTTTTGAAGGCCTATAAAATATAACAAAAAATCTATATACTCAATTAAAAAATGAGTAAATTAAACAATACAGAAATCAATACTACAAAGGTAACAGATGTAAGAAATAATTTGCGACGGAATCATGAAATAGATAATCCGTGTCTAAAGGTATTTTGTGATGATAAAATGTTGCTTGTTATAAAATAATAATATACTAAACATGATTGTGTAAAAATTAGGAACACGATTTATCTTTACAATGTTTGAGCAATAATAATTATGTTCGTGATACTTGCCAAGACTACTTCCTAAATTATAGGATTTGTCAGAAGTTCTGGGTAATATTTATATGAAATTTTATATTGAAATAAATTTTTTACAAATTTAACTATATGAAGTCAATTTGTATTACAGCAAGAAGTAAGGGCTGATCGTAAAAGAAAAAATATCAAACCTTATCTTCCACTTCCAGAAGATCGAGAAAATGTAAAGAATGAATATCTTAAATATAATATTAAATAGTAAATAATCATATATGTATATTCACATACATTTTATAAGAAATATTTCGAAATGATTTTAATAAAGTTTGCATGTACAAATGTATTATTTAAAATACAATTGTTATTACAGCAAAATTATAGAAAATTTGTTATTATCATTGTAATAAACTGTATAAAATGTAAAATATTTTAAGTTTTCTCAACGGTTGAATATATTTTTGTCTATATTTACATTATACACATTTTTATTTCTAAAATATTGCTTATTTTGATCATACGTGTTATAATTTTTGTTAATAAATCTGTAATTCATTCAAGAATTCATAAAGATGGATGGTCATAAGAAATATTGCATTATTTGGTATACTAACAAATCATAATAATTTCTGCAATTGTAAAAATTATATTATTAATACAACATTATGTGAATAATAAATACACCGCTTTTCAAAAGTATACACTTTGGCATTGGAGTGAATACATTTATATTTATACAATATCATAAGTAACATTTTTTATTAATATCTATATATGTAGTTCAAGATTAATGTATTTAAAATTTTTTATTTTCCTTGTAAGTAAAGTAAATTGAGATTTTTAAAGTAATCCTTATTAGTGTCTTGATTATTTTAATCACATTTCTTAAATTATTAAGAACCGAGATAAATTAACACGTTCAATTCTATACAAATTTTTTCAGTAGTATTATTATAATAGCTAAATACTCAGTACTCACAATTAATACAATTATAAAGTCATCTAGTGGTTATTTTTCGCCATGATTCTTAAAAATTTTCTCAAACATATTTTCAAATGTTAATTCAATAAGATAAAACATGTAAACATGTATTCACGATGTACATAAGTACACTGATAACTATCAATACAAAACATACAAGGAATAATACCTGTAAGAACCAAAAACACATTCAATGCATATATGTAGTGAAATTAGTGATATACAGGTGAATATTCACACGTACAAATAAAGTTAAGCTAAAAATTATAGTCAAATAATGACATATGAGGTCAATAATCAATAAATTAATGACAATTTTGCTCCATTACTTCAAGGAATTGATGACATATTTAAACTAATATGACATTTATCAGGTGTCAAGTAAAGGAGTGTATGTTTACAATTTTAAATAGTTACATTATAGTAATATTAGATTTAAATTACTTTGGTTTCCTATACAAGTGAATTATTATTTGATCTATGATTTTCGTATGTTACTAACGATCAGGTTCCAAATATCTTCTTTCCTTTTTATTCTTATTGCCTCTTGTTCTGTCTGTTGCTTTTTTTTATTTCTAGCATGTACTATCCAGAAGTAGTCAATCAGAATGATTCTTTATATGGAATGTATGAATTCGAAAATGACGGCACATTTGGCGCACCTAAAATAAATGTTTATTCTCCATTTATAAAATAATTGTAGAATTTTAATAACAGTAAAAACGTATACATACCACACAGGTACCATAGTGAATATGGGCAAGTAAGGATAAAATTGATACAAAGTACATAGATTTAAGATCCATTTCAGGCAAGACAAATGAAAGAATAGCTGCTATTGTCACCGGCAATAATATCCATGGCAATATTTCACATCTAGTATTGCTCATTTGAGACACAATTAAGCGACACTGTAATGTATGAAAAATAGCGTATTTAAATGACTATAAGCAAATGTTTTTTCATACATTTACAAGAAAAAAAATTGACTTTTAGATTTTATAATACAATTTGCAATATTATCAAATTATGCATAGTATAAATCAAATAAGTAATTTTTCCTCATCAAAATGATATATTATAAAAACATATTTATCGACTAAAAGCGTATTTGTTCTTTCTATTATATTAAAATATTATTTAATACTGACTTACGCATATATTAGAAAAAGTAGTGCCAATGGCAAAATATATGATACGAGGATCCTTCTCCAATACATTTTGTTGTGAGAATAATATCCAAAGTGTAGAAATCATAAATAATAATACTAAAGGCACCAATGGTCTTATTGCTTCTGGAAGTGTTCTCATTTTTCCTGTCTTATCCCTATATGATCTATAAATTAATAATAAATATATTGTAATAAGTAAAATTAATCATTTCTAAACAAAGTATAGTAAAAGTCAGTTATACTAACTTGTATATATTCCAAAGTACGACTGGTAAATTTGATACGAGGGCACTAACATATAATAACATTTCAAACATTATTCCTGCTGATACTCCTCCTGGCAAATAAAATTTCCATGCTTCATGACCTCCTATGCTGGTCAAGATAAATACCAAGATAGTTGCCTAAGGTTACAAAACATGCTTAAATATTATGAATAATAAGATAATTATAAAATATAGTGCAATAAAAATTTATGAACACAACCAACCAACATAGATGCATCATATCCCCAAGGAAGGAATAGTACACCTGTATTGTATTTCTCCCAGTGACTTAAATAAAAATTAACAAATACATTCCAAAGTATGAAATACATTCGTAACGGGGAAACACTATGATCTGTCCTTCCAAAAACTGAGTACATACAAACAGTGATTAACATTGCTGTCCAACTGTCCAAACCATGATCAAACAATTCACCCAAAGGCCCAGAAGTTTGTGTACGTCTTGCCTGTTTTCCATCAATACCATCTATAATTCATATTACTGTATTATAAAATTGATATAATATAATTATTGTAACATATAATTATAACTTAATATAAGTTAAACAATATAAAGAAAATAATTATGCTCTTTATAAATTATGTATTGTTATAATTGAAAATACATAAAATTAAATTTACTAAAATCCTAACTAAATGTCATATTACTGCTTGGATATATGATATAGCTCTTTTTACTCACCAAGCGTATATGCCATAAAGATATTAAATGCAGCTATTGCAAATATCCAATGAGGTATAGGAGAATATTGTGAATGATCATCACTTGATGCGTAAAAATAATAATCAAATGTTGCAAATATTACAAAATTTAATACAGTAAAAAGAAATCCAGAAAATGTTAATACATTTGGTGCTACCCACTTTGGACAATACTGAAAAAATTAAAAATATGACACGGATATTTTTTCTGTAAATTATAATTATGATTATATAAAAGTAATACAAAATTTATACCTCAACAACTTTATTCCAAAATGGATGCATAACATACACACTAAGGGGACTTGTATCCAATGAGCTATACTAAAAAAGAAAAAAAACAAAACAAATAAATAATGTAAATATATGTACATATATAATACGAAGTATACATATAAATATATATATATATATATATATATATAATACGAAGATATACAATTACATAAATCTCATACAATAAATTAATAAAATAACAAAAATAATTACTCATAAATACATTTTTATTTACACCAGTTATGTCTATTTATCATAACTATTAGTTTTTTTTTCATATTGATTTACTGTTTTAATTGAAAATATTGTGCTTTATTAGAAGCGTCAAAAAAGATATAAAAAAATAGTTATGGAAAATGACCACTTACTTTATAATTTTCAAAACCAGTCAAATGTTCTTCCGATAAATATTCTATTTCGAGATTCATTTTTTGATACATCATAAGAGAGATCTAACCTTTATAATTCGAGTACTTTATTTTTTAAATATTTAACACCTGTTTTATTAATTTGCAAATATACATGAAAGATTTAGTTTTTAATGCCAATTATTCCAACCCCTCCTAAAACAATTTAAAATGATGTATATTGTACATAACAGTAACCTCTCATATAGCGCCCATTCATTGTCATTGAACAATAGAAATTTAGTATGGATTCGCTATTTTAGAACTATTGACAAATTCGTGCGCCTCTGTAAAGATAAATATACACTAAAGCGAATACGCGGGTTATTCAAAGCTAACAAAATTACAAATATAGTATCAGCAATGGTATATGATATGGTAGTTAGGTAAATAAATTAGAATTAGGACTAAATAAGTTTGAGTTGTTAATCATTCTTAAGATATCTTAAAACAGTAAAAAAAATGTTTAATTAAATTTATCGTTATTTATTTTACATTAAAAAATTTAATGTAAAAAGTGAAAAAATTTTCTATACTAATGTATTTAAACTCTCTTAAATTACATCAAAAGCAGTATATATCTTTATTATAAAGATAGAAAATTATTTCACTATATTTAATAACTTTTTCGTTACTATTTAAGAAAGCTTCATCATTCAATAAAAATGTATTGTATTAAATTCATTAAATTAAAGTTTATAATCAGTTACATTATCTTTTTATTTCTAAATAATATAAAGTTGTTCCATTTTTTAGATACACATTGATAACATTCAACTCTATGAAAAAACTGATGTATTCTATATAACAAATATTCATGTAATATTTAAATTTGACATATCACATAAAGAAAAAAAGATAAAAGTTAAGAAGCCTTTAACTTTCTAAGGGTCATTTAATTAACGTTTATGCTTTTTGGATTTTCGCTTACTTTTTGAACTTTTGTGTTCTTTATGTTTGTGTTTCTTTTTAACTTTTTTTGATTTCTTTGTTTTATGCAATTCAACCCATTTTCCTTGAAATTCTTCTACGACTTTTGGTACTATAACACTTTTACAAATAGGCCTTGAAAATTCTATACTTGCAGTAGAATCTGTCAAAGTATTTCCATCTTTAATCAATCTTGAAGGAAGCATTGGTCCATATACTTTCTCAGGCATTGGCATTTGTGACGTATCACAGGTTTTATTTTCATAATTTTGTTCAATGGTAATCTGTGGTTCTAATTGCAAACTCGTTTCTTTTTCTTTGATATTACTCTCAATATCTTCTGTATTGACATGTGGTTTTTTTACAAGATCTTCAAGATCCAATTTGGCAAAAATGCCTCTAGGTGGTGACATATTTCTTGATACATTAACATCATTCGAAGAATCACCAATCAACACTGACTTCACAACTTCGTTATCGATATTTTCTTCTATCTCTGTCTCTGATTCTTCACTACTACTGAGAAAAATTGCTCTAAAAAGATCTTTTTTCTCTTCTGAATTATTTTTATGAGCTATACTAGTATCTTTGTGTTGAGATTTTTCAATGTCTGCCAAAACTTGATGTTGTTCTATATTTAGTGTGTTACTTTCTTCATTAAGAAATTCTTGTTCAGGATTGCATTTCAATAATTTCATTGAAGGTATCTCATGGACTGTTTTGCCAAATATTTTTTCATATGAAGCTTCAAAATTCTTCTTTTTTTCTGACATTATTTCTGGTTCCTGATTTTCAACAGAAGTCTTATGATATGTGGAAGAAGCAAGTGCATAATCTTTTATGAATTCATCTCCATATGAGGTAGATGCCTTATTATCTATGTCTTTGTCAGTTGTGTCAGTTACTTTTAAAAATCTAGAGGATACATCTAAATCTAATGAATTAAATACTGAAAACCTTGGTTTCTTTTCTGTTTTAATTTGTGTATAACTATTTCGTGGTTCGGGAATATTAAATCTTTTACATACAATACTTGCGGGTTGCCATTCAGTTATCTCTCGTGTTAGTTTTCCAAACATTTCCATCTTGGCAGCTTCATCTTTTTGTTTTCCTAAACTATCAGTTATATTTGTTATATATTTATTTGAGTTATTTATATCGTTATCATTACTTGATACTTGTTCAATTGATTTAGCTGCTTTTTCAAATTCAACAAGTTCTAGATCTTTTTCTGATTTAATCATGGGAAGTGATTGTATGCTATCAGATTTATGTTTATCATTAGTTCTTAAACAAGTAAGGGACTGTTCAAATCGTCCTTGTTTATTTTGATCAGTTAAAGATGGATTTTTATAAATTTGGTTATTAACTGATTCTACATTGGCTAATGAAGAAGAGTTATTTAAATGTGTTTGTATATTTAATAATCCAGAAGTAATTTGTTCTGTACCTGTAACACCACCACTGACAAACGTTTTTGTATTTAATTTGTCCACCCACATACTGTTAGCTTGTGTTTTTGGTCTTTCAACTACTGTCTCACTATTTTCAGCTTTTTGATGTTCTAATGAATTTAGTGATTCTGATACTAAATTAGCAACAGGCATAGAAATTGTAGAATTTAATGCTTTTGCAGTTGTTTCAAGTTTTCCTTGAATTGCTGTATCAGTGATATTATCTTGCAAAATTTTAGCTCTTTTTATAACATTAAGGTTCTTTTTCTTTTCATTAATTGATTGATGTGGGATAGGTGGAAAAAATCGACTTTTTCTAGTAATATGAATTGCACAATAGTTTTTTGGAAGACAGGGCAATGCAAAAGTCTTTCTATAATTTAATTTATCTTTTGCTTGTACAAATCCCTCTATACAATTGCTTCCATTGTCATTTGAAATATTATCCTTTGACCATCTTGTTTTACTTTTCCGTTCTGGTCCCAATACAGAATCATAGCGGGACATATCTTCTTTTTCATATATATCCTCATCATCTGCTTCAAAAGCACCAACTCCAAATGCATGTCCAAATATTGGAAGGCTTTTATTGTTGCTTTGATAATTATATTCTTCATTAATTTGGTTAGATAATATATTTTGCCTATTTAGCCCACTATATCCAATACCAAAGTAATTATCTTTTCCCTTAGACCTATAAAGCATAAGTGTTTATAATAATAAAATCTGTAAAAAATAAGTATAATTATAATTATAAAATTATATTTACATAAAAGGCTCATAATCATCAGGAGCAAATGTAATATTAGGAGTTTCATCATCAGAATCAATATTACTATCAATTTCTTTTTCTTCATTCTTAGGTAATGAACAGCCATATACTTTAATTCTTTCAATCTGTTGTTTTGCTTTAATCTTCTCTTTCTTTGTAACCCTATTTCCTATTCCTTGTCCTGGTTTCCATCCCATTTTTTTCAGAAGAGCAATACCAACTGTTTCTCTATAATTTTTCATCACATTGAAATAATAACATTCATATAAAGATTTTGCTTATTTTTATTTATATACCTTATATCTAATTATATTCAATTTTAATAATCACTTGCCTGACAGGCCTCAAAAGTTCTTTCAATACAGGATTATATGACAGAGATCGATTATTAATTATTTCATTTCTTCCTCTTTTTGTTCCTTTTTGTCCATGATACTCATAGTCACTATTGGTTCGAATACCTTTCGGCGCTATGCCAAATATGCTTACATCTTCTTCATCCATAAAATCTTCTGGTTGTTGTTCGATTGTTTTTGCTTTACTACCTCTCGAGGATTTAAACTGCTGTGGTTTCCATCCATCGCGCGTTCCAACAGTATTAAAATATCCCGCAGAAAAACCACCAGTGAAAGCACCATGGAATCTACGTCTACCTTGCGCGTCATATGCATATTGATCTTCTATTGTCACAGCTTTTTTCCTTGGTAAATTTTCTGTAAAATTCATTCAAAACTTAAGGGATACATCTTAAAAAAGATACTTTTTATATAAGGATATATAAAAAATTAAAATCATTTATAATACCTTCATCTAAAGGTTCCAAAGGTATACCAAATGTTGCATAATTCTCGTCCTCGGAATCACTCATTTCTTTTTAAGTTTATATATAACACAATACTTGAAGTTAATAATAATTAAATAAGTATTTTTATTCAATCCCGAATACACTTTGTAAACATAACATCAGGGAGGTTATGGTACATGTCAGTAATTCCATCATATACCGTCATATGCTTAAATGTTAGCTCCGATTGATACTGTACCAAACTGTGATGTATATTCACCACATAATGCGCGCGCATATGTTTATCGATATTAACTTTTGCAAATGATTTAGTACATACATGCAAGATGGAACAAATAATCCAATTTTTATTTAGATAAACGATTTGTACGCTTATATGATTTCATATCAACATTTTTTTTTCTTTATGCAATACTAATATGGGTTATATTAAACGATAAATACTAATATTTTTAATAAAATTGTAATTTAGAAATGTGTGTGTCGCGTGTCTGTAATATTTATTTTATTTTTAAGTTATTACAGTATAACTCTCATTATAAAATATCTTTGGAGAAACATTAAAATAAATGAATTTTTATGATAGTAGCAGTCAAGAAATCAGAAAATGAAAATCAAGAAATATACATCAGATTTTATTTATAAAAATTTATCATTATCAGATGTAACTTATTAAATATGGATACTCATGATATATTTGTAAAACTGTATAACAAGTTGCTTAAATAATAATTGTAACAATTCCTAATAACTAATATCTTGTATTATCCTAATTATTATTATTATAGTAGTATACAAAAATACTTGTAGTCTTGTCCATTTCTATTTACTATTATTCGCAAGTGATTTATTATGTTTATCCCGTTTAGCATTATGATAAAGGTAAGAGTGTACACGCAAGCTGTTGCTGTTTTTATATTTATTGCCACAAAGCTTACATGTAAGACTTTCAAGTGGACCATGAATATAACGAACATGTAATTTCAAATTTTCTCTGCGTGTAAAATTACGAAGACACCAAGGACATGAATAAACCCGCATTAATTTACCCTTTTCCATGCAGAATGTTGGTCTAATTTCTGAAATTAGACGCTGTGTTGTTTCCAGAGATAATGTACTACTATGATTACCTTTGATATATCTATGCTTTTTGTCACAATTAGCTGCATCATATGTCAAGTTTTTATGTTCTTCTATCACCATACTAGTCAAACCTAATAAATTTATACTTATGTTAGACACATAAAAATAATAATGTTATTTAACAAGCTGCAAAATTTTTTCAATCCAAAAATAAGCTTTTAAATTGATAGGAAATTAATTATTCTTAAGCATATAGTGAAGACTTTGAAATAATATGAGGTGCAATTTATGAATATGTTTACAATTAGTTTTCTCTTTCTTTATAGTATGGAAAAAATAATGGAACTATTCTGTATTCAAGAATTTTTCGCTATTAATATTTTCATAGTATTTTTAATTAGCATTAAAATTTTTCATAGCATTAATGATATACACCAAGTTGTAACACATACCGAGAGATTGATCAGCAGATTTTAATTGCATATCTGATTCAGAATCTGAAACATTAAATAAAATTACTTTCAAGCATCAAATTTGTTTATTGCATTAAAACAATTATATATAAAATAAATTTTAATTACGATATAATTATAGATGTTTTTCTATTACCTGATTTATGTATATTCTCAATATTACAAAATACTTTATTTAACATTTGTGATTTGTACATTGCTTTTACATCCATATTATCGATATAATTTGACGATTTGTATTGTATTTTTTTTGTGTGATTTATGTTAGAAGTACAATTAAATGGTTCCTTTGTAGTCTGAGTGTCAATATCTTTATACGTTTCAATAAATAATGTCCTTTGTGGACTATAATCTGTATGAGAAACTAATTTTTTAGGATAAGGAATTTCATTTGTTATATTTCTTTCCATAATACTGAAACTCTTTATTACAGAATCTGAAGGAAGAACTGTATTTTCTCTTTGTACCTTTTTACATTTCAAAGAATCTGTTAATTTCTCACACTGATAAATATCTTCTAAGGAAGTAAAGTGGTTTTCTCTATCTGTTTTTATATCAAAATAACAATCCATTTCTTGGACATTATTATCCAATATTTTGTCTTTTTTCTAAAACCAAAGAACAATAAGTTTATTGTTGTGATCTTTAATCAAAATAACATACCTCATTTCTTTCTGTGGTTAACCCTTTTATCTGCAATATTTCTGCTACTTTAAAAAAATTGCCAATATCCTCTTGCTTAATATTAACTTCCCCTTGATACATGAATTGAAGCATAGCAGATAAATCACGATAATTGACATCTTTTAATATTACAATTGGATGTTTACAAGAATTTTCCTATGGCACAAATAAATTATTATGAACATTCAAGATGCTATAAATAGTAATCAAGAAAAAAAGACTTTTTCATAAATATTTCTACGATAATTATTTACCTTAAAAAGCCTATTGAAATAAGTACTACAAACTGATAAAATCAACTTATGTGCTCTTAAAATTTTGCCTTCAGCTGTTAAAGTTACATCAACAAGTTGTTCATCAATTAATAAAGTATATAAACCGGATGATAAATTTCTTGAAAAACTATTCCATATTAAAGAAAATTGTTCCCCAGACATTGTTGCTATAATGAAATTATAAAACCTTTTAAAAAATATGTAGTTACATAGGTACCTAAACAATTTACTAATTAAAATACAGAGTATTATATAATATAATTAATATAACATAAATGATATTTAAAAAATTATATTATCCAAAAATAAGCGCACTACCTTAAACAAATAACTCATAGAAAATACAAAGTACTTTGGAACTTGTTCTCCTATTATATATGTATACATGTAAATATATGCATATATGATTAAAAGTATGATATTTATAAATAACAATTACAGTATCATAGTCTTTATTCTCATTTGAATTATTCTTTTCAGAATTTAATAATATTTGGAACTCTATTTATTATGACCTTAAAGTAAAATTTAATAGGAAGACTAAATAAGAAATAAGCATTTTGTAACATGCAATGGAAGTATACATAAAGTCACTACTTGGTACGCCAACTTCGTTCGCGCCAAGTTTAAAAGATGTATAATTTACATAGATCGTAAACTTAACATTGTAAATCTTAAAACAAATAATCAAAAATTAAATAAAAGTCACAACTTCAGCATCATTTAATTATAAACTAAATCTAAATAAAAATATTTAGAAAGAAAAATGTTATCGATAAAAAAATCAAAAGACATTCAATACACAAAAAGAATATGTCCCTCCGTAATTTTTCCACTCTGAACCTGATTGAATCAAAAATTGAATCACAAATTCAAATAGATCTTTTTTATAACTACTAAATTGCTTTTTGTAGCATAAATAAAAAATCGGAACTTACAGATTTTCTATAACAAAAATAAATAATACGTATTAATAAATTTTTTAAAATTAAATTAGAAAAATGTATATAGTTTTTCCATTATTCGATCATAATTCTAAATTGTTTAAATATAATTATTAATATATAATTATAATGAAACAGTGATTACCTTATAATATTTTATTCGTTGAGCAAAACGAATATCTTTACTTATAAGGATATAGAAAACAAATAAATAAAAACATAGATAAAAATAATACGCATAATAAAATTTCTAAATGGGTTATTTCTTCGTATTTTATATAAAGTTTTTATACTTCAAATTGTTGATACATTCAAAAAATATTGTTTTCTATTAACATTGTCAACACGATGTATATATGTATTTTATATTTGTACAACCAAAACAAAAACAAGTATTTTCATGAAATAAAAATGGTAATCTATCATTTATAAAAATTTTGTAACATATTAAAGTGCAACCATAATGAGCCAAATAATTTGGTTATTACATATTTACATAAGTTATGTGATTTAGTTTTGCTATAACTATATCATAAAAATAAGTAATCTTTAATGTTAACTTATCTAATTTAAACGGAACTCATTGTTCAATACATATTAGTATATATGTATATGCTAAATTTAGTAATGATTGAGTGTAAATACAAATAATTATATTCTACTATGATGTATTTAAAAATATCTTTTCTGTTATCAAATTTAAATATTTTTACAGAATAAAAAGAAGTTTTATTAAGAGTTGAATATGATTTAATAATTATGTTTAGATAATTTTTTTAAATAATCGTACTAATACATAGTTTAATAATAATGTATCAAAATGTATTTTATAAGCAAATCTAAAAAGAATTTATTATACACTCAATTTATGATAATAATATGAGCGATGAAACACTTTTATTTTTAAAATATATTGTATGTCTTCTTTTACATTTATGGATATCCATATGGAATTGTACCATGTATAGAGAGTATTTATTATATTTTTTCTATTTTAGTTGGTCATATAAAAATTGCGAATACGCAATCTCGTAAACGCAGATTTTTTCACAAATTCTTAATATAATACATTTCTTAGAAATTTTTCCAATAACTTACTTTACTTTTTTTTTTTCTAAATCTGTATCCAATTATTCTTCATTAGAGATATATATATGTGTGTATGTGTGTGTATACATACACACGCACTAACACGCTCATATATATCATTATTCACACAATTGACACGACATTTTTTAAATCTCCAAAAATGATGTTCTACAATCATATTGTGCTTACATAAACTTTTAACCAGAATACTATACATCGATTATGTTTATCGGTTTTACTAACTTTTTTTTATAACTTTTCTAATTAATTATTTGTTATTATTGGGGCGTAATATGGTGAGACAATTGGTGTTATACAACGTTACATCGTGTTGAGTTTTAAATTTAAATGCTATATTTCCAAATTAACGCAATAATACGTACAAGTTTTGTATTAGATCCTATTATTCTGTACACAGCTGTTGCTAGTAACAAAATAAAGAGAATAAATGAAGAAATAGGGCCCTTATATATTGTGATTTTCTAAAATATGAGAAATAGTTGTTGTGCACAAAAATATTATACAATTAAACACAAATGATACTTAATTTAATATACTTAAGAATATTAAAAATCATTTTTTGTTTTGTTTCTTTTTTTTAAGGGAAAGAGGAAAGGAGGAGGAGGATACCAGCACAATCATTGTAATGCTACAAAAAATATACAACATTTTAAATGGTCTGATTCGTTTGAGATCATATTCCTCGTCGAGGTGCAGTTGGGACCAATAATTGAACAGCAGTCATAGCATCTGGGAAGAGAGAATGATAATTTACAACCGGTACATAAGCAGCGGTTATAACTCGACCAGCAAACCATCGGCCGTGTAATGAATTGACGGCAGCAACTGCCGTTGCTATTGATGGACATTTAACATAAACATTTCCTTGTGGGGAAGCTTGATCCACATATACGTGTAGTACGCCGCCATGCTTATTGCATTCTTCTATTACATCATCACGTATTTCTTTTGCCCAATTTGGATTTGTTTCGCTGTAACAGAATCATATTATATTAGGCATTTTTTCTGGTTTTCTTTTCTTTTCTTTTTACATACAGTGTCTTAAATATTAAATAGACACATTCATATTCATATAATAGTTTTTAATGTTCGATTACCATTCTGCTACTGATATGTGCTATATTCATGTAGCGATATAAAAATGGTATTACTATTTTATTTCGCATATTTGTTCCTCCAGTAAAATAACAAGTGCTTGTACTGGATCTACATATATATGCTTCGTGCAATTATTAAACTTCGTTAAGTTACTTTATACTTGTACTTAAACTTGTATACATTTTTTACGTATTATTCAATGTAAAGTGAGTGATACAATATACTTACTTTTGTGGATCAAACATGTTTGAAAGCATGAAACATTGTGTCGCAATTGGTGGGGCAGCTTGTGGTGGTGGTGGTGGAGCAGAAATAACAGGTGCCATATTTAAAGCATTTGCTGCTGCAGGAGGAATCTCAAGGCCAGTACCTTCAGCCAATTTGAACATCAATTGTAATCTGCAAAACAAGCATTGGATAATATAATTAAACGTATGTACATACTTATGGAAATAACGGGATAAAATAATGTAATTAAATTTATTCAATAATTGCTAAATGCCATTTACCTGCCAGTTGCACCAAGGTCAATACCACTTCGATCTAATTCATCTGTATCTAAAAGTGAGGGACCCTGAATTAAGTCGGTACGTTCTGTGACATTTCCAACTTTCATTGGTCTACCAGCTAGTTCAAAACCATTTAACTGCTCTAAGGCTTTTTTGGCGTCATCTGCATTCCTAAACTGTAAATATATTTATAATAGCTAATTAATAAAAATTGATATAAATTTATTACATAATTGTGTACACAAAAACTTACCGTCAAAAAGCCATAACCTTTACTTCTACCAGTTTCAGGATCCATAATTAATTGAATATTATCAATTTT
>OU427000.1:3670680-3770680 GCA_911387935.1 Dolichovespula saxonica | reverse complement strand
AAATATAACATTAAGTTGACTTTGCTAGTTATGAACACGTTGATTTCTCCCTTGAGCACTAAATTTTCAAGTATAGAGATGATTGCCGGATGGTGGTACAACTCTTGTGCTCTTTTGTCTTTTCCAGGCAGACTTTACTGGTCTCAGGGGGCTGAGATAGGGGAATAGCAATAGAGAACAAGAGAGACGGGGCGAGCTTAGTGTCGCGAGTCGTCGCATACACCTTGCTCAGACTTACCAATCGTTTTATCGGGTTTTAGGAAAGCATTGCAATCTTGGGTTGAGCATGCCTTGGTCTTAAACTACCAATGGCCAACCACACATCCTTTTTCTTCTGTAAAAGAGAGCCCTCATCAAAGACAGTACGTTTTTAATGTAACACGTGATGTGAACCCTAATTGCTAGCCTAAAGCCCTTGCATGCTTACAATAATAGCTACTCCACGATGAAATATAATGATTAATGGTCATTCCTGCGTTACGCTCTTATCATATTGATAGATAAATATTAAAAATTTGATCAAGATATTGAAATAAAATGTATATAATTTATAGAAAATTTCAGAATTGAGATTAAGACCTTTGTGTACATTGTTTTTTGAATAGACAATAACATTTTTATGAATGCATATTTTCTGAAAACATGTTCATGTGTGTATTACTCTATTTTTTACACCTTTCATTACGCACCAGTTTACCATGTGTTTATGTCTCAGTGTACAAGGTAATATTGTAATGAAATATATTTTTAATACCAAGACCACACTGTATGTGTATTCACATGTGCACGATGGCATTCTTGATAGACATAAAGTATGAGCGTTTGCTGGAAAGTATATAATTAAGGTTAGACCTTAATTTATAAGTTATTCATTAAGAACCGATCTCATTTCGTTTATGTAAAAATCCTTTAAAACTTTTCAAAATGAATGATTAGTTAATTAACTATTACTTTGTTATATTATATTATTTAATTGGTCTTTTATAGATTATTCATTATTAAAATTTAAATAATCTCTTCTACTTTTCTTATAAATATTACATATAATAATACGAGATTAAACCATTTTTGGATCATATATATATACAGCTTTTATCAATAAATACATGTTTTAGATATATTTATGATAATGATCACTGAATATATAAGAAAGTTTATCAAATTTTTAAGAGATAGCTTTATTATGTGAATACACTTTTTTTGTTTTTATCAAATATAGAATATTGTGGTATGGTATATTGTATATATATTATAGTAGTACATAAATAGTATCCTTATACAAGGAGCAATAATCAATGATAATAAATATAATGTATATAACAATTTCTTCAAATAATTATGTTGCTAATAATCAATATAATCTGAATGTTTTTATAAAAAAAAAAAAAAAAAAGAAAAAAAACAAAGATAATAAGTCTCTATTTATTTTCATTAAAGATCGATGATATAGAACTGAAACTAAAAAACAATGTTATTTTCATATCTTTTAATTAGAATGTTTTGTTTTCATAAGGATGTAATTTATAACTGATAAATTATTAAATATTTGTAACTATCTGGTGCATAAATAATGAAATGTGAGATCGTAAAAAACATTTTTATATAAAAGAAATGAGAAGAGAAAAAAGAAAAAGAAAGAGAAAAAAGAGAGAAAAAGAAATTTCCATACTAATAGAAGTAAGGCATTTACTACTATACAACAATACAATTACACCATAATGAACATATAGTGATTCGATATTCCATTGAAATTTCTCAGCATTACTGATACAACATATACACCTTGCTTCAATGAGCATGTTAGTGTTATTTATAAAATTTTATTTAATTTAAATGTCTGTAATATTGCCATTAATAAAAATGAATTCTTCATTTCTTGTTATTTAATGTTATTCATTGAAATTTGGTAAAAAGACAAGAAAAAAGATGACATAGAATAGAAACCATTTTCCTATAGCACTGCTTTCCTTAAATAAGAGACCTAATACTTCAACTAAAATATCAATGACGTTTTATACTGTAATCAACTGTTGTATGTTCATAGATAATCATATAGATGAATAATAAGAACTATAGTAATAACATATGAAAATAAAGAAAAAACAATGAATATTAAATAAAATGTGTTTCAAGGAAAATAGGTATCCACCTATTGAAGTAAGAGATTGCTTCTATACCATTGCCTGTTCAGTATAAGTCGCATATCATAAAATATAATCATTTCATAAAAATCTAATATGTTGATATTTATAATATATTTATACATTTTAGAAAAATAGGTTTATAATGTTATATATAATAATTTAAATCATTTCCAATCTTCCTTCCCTGAAATGCAGTACTTGACCATAGCGATACTATCTACATCCTAATTATTAAAAAATTATGTTTCATCAAAATAAAATAAAAGAAGTAGAGAATGATGTTAGTGATGACTTTTCTTAATACCTCGTATTTCAAGTGCATTCTAGGAACTCGCTGCCGAACATCCTACGAGCGCGAGGGTACATGTTACGTACCATCTATAAGTACAAAAAATGGAGGTATTGATCAATAGAATGGTATCAGACAAGGACGTACTTTGTTCTACATGTATATATTGAGAGGAGGAGGATATTTTTTTTTTATCTTAACAGACGACGAATACGCTCAAAATACGAACGCACCGTACTGCATCAACACAATTAAATTATAGGAGAAGAACAAATCGGGAACTCGAACACAAGAATACAAAATAAAAGACCACAAAGCCTCAGAATAATTTATTCTTACCCCTTTTCTATATGGTGCTTCCAGCATCGCTTCGACATCCAATTCTTCCGCCATTGCGCGAGTTGGAGAATTTTCTGAAATTCCACGCATTAGCACACGACAAATAAATTATACGCGAGTCGAAAGAACTATTTTAGGATTATAAAACGTACGGTTTATAACGATTTATATATAATTTAAAAGATTTAGATTTTTTTTAATTGTAATACAAAAACAAGTGCAACGCACAATGCCGCGATCGTACGTAAAATGGGCAAAAGAAAATGGACGATATCACAAGAACTGCGACTAATCGCTATTCTAACGGAAGTGACGTAACATGTTTGTACTTAAAAAAATACTAACGTCTATGAACAAAAAGATATCAGAACGTGGTCGTCGTTGTTGAATCTTTCTCAATATACCTAACGACGCATCAACTGCGGAAATGGTTATTTGGTTGGCTAGCAACTAATAACAAAAAGTGATCATTTGAATCTAACGAGGTAATATTTTTCGATAAAACATTTAATAGGTTATTCAACAATAAGAATGATTGTATAATTTCGAAAGAAATGACATTTATTTTAATTGATTATATGAAATCGAACACGAGAAATAATCTAACGATTATCAAGTTTTTCATATCTAGGGGATTCGAACTATATTATATTGTAACTACCTCTAGAATGTTCCCGAAATTCTGTATTCAGTGGCGACAGTAGGTGTATGTGATGTACAAACCGTTGTAGTCGACTAGGGAGCGCTCTTTGCTCGGCTTGGTGGCGATTAGTCCGTGCTTGAAGGCACTTTAGACCCTTACGCGCGTGTGTGTACTGTTGTGATCGTATTAAGTGTAAGATTCGTACGCCACGAGCCATTTCCCCTCCCCCCAGTGCGGTGTATTCAAGACGCAATAACACGTACAGTAATTTTTGAGAATACGGTGTCGTGTAACGAAATTATCATTTCTTGTAGAGCGAATAAAGATATTCCGTTGTGCGAGAAAGGCTCGCGTAGTCGAGAAACAAGAAACGGTTATCCTTCGTGGAATGCTTCAGTAAAATGGCGGTAATCGACAGTGCAATTGGTGCTCAACGATAGAGGAAAATCGGTGCGTTCGGATTATCGACGACGTTTTAAAGTTGTTTTATATTCGTACTATTACGGTAGATATTCGATTAACTCATAAACGACATTGAGTCTCGAACTAAAACCTTTTTCATCGAGGTTTCTCTTCCGTTATCGTTTTTTTTCTCCTTTCTTCGTCGCCTTCAAATTGAGAAGAGCAGTACATCGCGAAAAAGGATAATAAGGGAGGAGGATCAGGTTAGCACCATAGGGTGCTGAGGAGGCCATTGCTTGCGCTCGAAATCTTCCTCCACAGTCGTTACGAGCGCGATGCACGTGTCACATCGTAATCTTTGCAAGAACGTTGAAAGCGTTAATACAAACGAGAGAGATACGGTACGAGTAGGAGTCGGTGTCATCGACGAGATTAAAGTTAGGTGAGAGACAACGTCCTCTGATTGTATTCATTCGTGATGTATTTTTTTTCTTCGTAAAAAAGATAGAGATAGAGATATAGAGAGAGGTAAAGTAAGAATAAAAAGAAAAAGAAACAGAGGGAGAGAGAGAGAGAGTGAGAGAGTGAGAGAAAGGGGGAGAGAGAGAGAGAGAGAGAGAGAGGGAGAGAGAGAGAAAGAAAGAGAAAGAAAGAGAGCGCGAGCGAGCGACGAGCGAACGAGCGTGTGTATGAAGAAGGGGTAGAGAAGAGGAAAGAGAGAGTACGAATTGCTTTCCTTGTTGTCATGCGAGCGAACGTCGTTACGGTATAGAATTGAATTTTTTACTACTGACGTTTGTCAAACGTAAGCAAAACGATAGTATTTCGATAATTCTATTGTTTATTAAATATTTTCGTATGATAGATAGGTTAGGCTAATCTAACAGATGACTTTGCAAAATGACACCGTGGTTCGTGGTTTTACGAACAAGAATATTCTGGATAATCCGAGCGAACAAAACGATATAAAGTATGCAAAAAAAGAAATAAACTAAATATTCAAATGTTTGCCATGATATCATTAAATGCCAATAAGCATAAAACATTTTTTATGGATATTGGTGAAAGTTCCATAATTAGGGAATATATTATATGCTTTGTTAGAGATGTAATTTTTTAATTGATAAATTAATTCTGTACCAATTAGACGTGGAAAACAAAATATAATTTGAGTTTCATTATTATATACTTGGAGTATACCTACAAAAAAAATTATTTTTTATTTCAGATATTAAGTCTTGCAAAGAAATTCTAAAATGAAGATCGACCGAAGCAGATTGAAAAAGTGCACTTCAGAAGTTGTAAGTAAACTACTTTATAGAATAAGTGATGTATAATTTACTGCAATTTCATATGAAAATGTTTGAGTTGCTTCTAAATACTTGGTATAATATTATTTAAATTATAACATAATACAGTGATAGCAAAATAAATTTATTCTTGAAAACGACTGTTATATTAGTAGATAATTTTTTGGCTACTATTGTTTATTGTTAATGTGTATGTGTATGTGTGTGTATATTGAAAGAAGAATCAATTATATAAATAGTTAGATGATGTAATACTTATTTATAACACAATTTTTTAAATGGAAATATCCAAGGAAGAATTGATTGTATGAAACCAAATTTATATTAATTTATTAATCTATAGCCAGCAGAATGTCAAGCCCTCATAAGCAAATTGCGTTCTTGCTCACATGCGGAATTATTAGAGGAGCTAAAACAAATAGACGCTTGGACTTTTGGAAAGTGCGAATTATTTCATTGGATTGATGTTTTGGATCTTAGCGACAGTATTTTAGAAGAAGCTACAGCAAGAAGCTCAGATAATCCATGGGAATTGGCATGTGACTTGCCTCAAAATGCAGAGGTAAATTTAATATTTCAACAATATATATAATTTTTGTGGGGATAAAAATAAACATAAAATAAGTAACTTCTTACAGGCAAAAGAATTACTTCTCTGGGTTCTCCATTTTACTACATTGTTAATTGAACATTCATTCTCACGGCATTTGTATAACAGTATGGAACATCTAATTACATTATTATCAAGTTGTGACATGCACGTGGTTCTTGGTGTATTAAATCTTTTATATATGTTCAGTAAGCGTAGTAATTTTATTACTCGTCTAAATAGTGACAAACGTCAAGCTCTTCTTAGTAGACTTAACCATCTAGCAGAGGTTAGTATGATCAAGTTTTAATATACTAAATAGATTATTTATGATAATGATGATGATGATGATGATGATGATGATGGTGATTTTGGTACTTTTATAATTTGTATGATTTTCTTTAATTTATAGAGCTGGGGTGGAAAAGAAAATGGTTTTGGATTAGCTACATGTTGCAAGGAACATCCACATAAGGTATTATACGAATTCCGTGTGTTTTACAATGATTATAAGATTAATTTCAGTATTTTAAAACATTTCTATTGTTTTATTCAGCCATTCCCGTCAAGTGCTACAACATTACATTTTGAATTCTATGCAGAAAATCCCACTGTAACAGAGAGTGCAATTACAACAAATATTAGTATAAAAAAGATTGGTCAAACAAATTATGCAACATATATACATATAGAAGGTGTAGATAAACTTGGTAAAACACCAGCACAAATAATGAATGACTTATTAAAAATTTATAATGTACCTCAGGATCGTCAGGTATATTTTTTATGATTAGTACTTACAGAATATATAAAGATATATCTAATCTATGATTATCCTAATTTATAACATTATAGTGTTTATGACTTTCAATTTGTAAATTATAAATAATTTATTCTATAATAGAATACGCATAATTATTTAATATCATTTTGATATTTTTAATTACAAATTTTATTTTATTTTATTTTATTTTCATGTTTGAAGTATTTATTGATTTATTTTTTTCTTATATAGTTATGGTAACATATAATTCTTTTTCCATGTTTTCAGATGGCTTTATTGACACATGTTAGACTGGCTCACAGTTTTTCAGATTATCGTAGGCGTTTGCAATGTGTTCAAGCTCGTCTTCAAGCATTATCTGTGTTAGTATATAGCAATGCATTGCAAGAAAATGCACATAGTCTTTTACATGCTGGACTTCTTGAAGAATTAGTGGAATTACTTGAGTTGCCACACTCTCATCTTGTTGAAATTCGTGCTGCAGCATTACGCACCCTTACTAGTATTATACATTTAGATCGTAATCCACATTTTCCAAAGTATGTAAAGATTTTATTAATATTTTCATAAAAAAAAGAATTTATATTTTTACACTATGTATATTTCATATTTTTGATAGAAAACCTGGCTCTAGATTAAATATGATTATTGATGTGACTGGTGCCAGTTCATATCATGGCTTTCTACCTGTTCTTATTCGTACTTGCATAACAACATTAACATCATCGCAAGCAGATGGACAGCCATTTCCACTGCCATTGGCAACGGCTTTATTCAGTTTTTTATTTCATCTTGCTAGTTATGAAGCAGGAGCAGAAGCTCTTGTTAGTTGTGGAATGATGGAAAGTCTTCTTAAAATAATAAACTGGCCAGGAAGTGAACTTGAACATATAACGGTATGTAGAGTGTAAAAGTACAAGTATTTTAAACTTGAGTTAAGTTTTATTTTAATTTTAAGCAATAAATAATTACAATTAAATACACATACACATTTAATTCTAACATAACCACTTATTAAGTAATTTTATGAAAAGTAATTGTCTATACATGCGTATGTTAACGAGCACCATGCTTTATCAAATAGTATATAGTAATATATTTTCTTTTGAAATGTATATTTATAGTTTGGTACTAGAGCAGTGCGTGTAATAGATCTGATCGCAAATATTGATATGCAAGGATTTCAAGCTCATGGTGGTTTGGCTAGTTTTATTAATCGACTTGATATGGAAGTTAATGTCTGCAGAAAAGAGCAACCTTTTGAAATAGAACCACAGCTTTATGAAGATACTCCACAAACTGTACACGAAAGAACTTTAGAAAGAGATGGAGAATCTTCTTCACGCCGCTTAAATGAAACTTTTGAAGAACGCGAAGAATCTTTGAATCCAATGGAATTTTCAGAAGATGAAAATATGAGTACCAAAACAGATGATAAAAATGAACAGTTACCTGATTACTCTGCTGCAAAGACTGGAAAAACTTGTCTACTACAACGTGCTGCGCTTTTAAAGTCTATGTTAAATTTTCTTAAAAAAGCAATTCAAGATCCAGCTTTCTCTGATAGTATTCGACATGTTATGGAAGGGACATTACCGTCATCTCTAAGGCATATTATAAGCAATTCCGAATATTATGGTCCTTCATTGTTTCTACTTGCTACGGATGTTGTAACAGTATACGTTTTCCAAGAACCATCATTACTCTCATCATTACAGGATAATGGGTTAACAGATGTTGTATTGCATGCTCTTCTTATTAAAGAAGTAAGTGCATCTTGTATTTATAGTTTGTATTGTGAATACGATCGATCTAATCGAATGAAAAATTTCATTATTAGTTTTAAGTACTCCGCATTTATGTAATGAAATTATTTACCGAAATTTATAGATATAAATGTAAAATGATCTTTTTATATTCAGGTACCTGCAACTAGAGAAGTTCTAGGTTCATTACCCAATGTATTCAGTGCACTTTGTTTGAATCAACGTGGTCTTGAGTCATTTGTAAAACGTCGTCCCTTCGAACGATTGTTCAAAGTGCTTCTCTCACCAGTTTATTTATCAGCTATGCGAAGACGCAAAAGCGCCGATCCACTTGGTGACACAGCTTCTAATTTAGGCAATGCTATGGACGAATTGATGAGACATCAGCCAAGCTTAAAAGTTGATGCTATTTCTGCAATTATTAAGGTACATTATTACTATTATAATTATAATAGAGATATATCGTATAAGTGATGATAATTTATATAACCCTAAAAAATAATGCATTAATATGAAACATTTGATATACATAGTTGCTTGAAGAACTTTGCGTACTTGGTTGCGATCCACGATACATATGTTGGCGCGGTGTTAGTAAATCAGATAATTCTCCATCAAATTCTGGATGTGGAAATCGTCAATCTTCGGGTCAATCAGTTGGCGTTGGCGTTGGAGATTCAGCAGGTGGTAGTGGTGGAGGTGGAGGAAGTAGTAGTGACGAGGAGGAAGAAGATGAAGAAGAAGCTAGCACTAGTTCTCATCCCCAACGTGAAGAACAACCCTCTCCATCTCCTGCACAACCTGGGCCACCACCTCAACCTAGAGAAAAAACACCTATCGCCTTGGTTGATTACATTCAAAATGTTATGAAGTTCGTCGATGCTATATTGAGTAACAATTCAACGGATGATCATTGTAGAGAATTTGTTGCTCAAAAGGGACTTGTACCGCTCCTTTCCATTTTAGGATTACCAAATTTACCAGTAGATTATCCTGTTGCTCAAGCAGCTCAGGCTGTAGCTTCAGTGTGCAAAAGTATTTTGGTAGGTTGATATTTAATGGAATAAATTGAAATTTTAGAAATTATAAATTAGCAAGAATTAAGATTTATTATTATAGTTGTCATTTTTATTTTTAGAACTTAGCGCATGAACCTTTGGTTCTTAAAACGGGATTGTCACAATTAAATGAGGTTCTAAATTTGTTAAAGCCTCTTTGCAGTAACATGCAATCGCCTGCAGGTTCTGTTTTACTACACGAATTAGCTTCAGCTCCGAATCTTGAGACAGCTTTCACAAGTGATACAGCAACGCCATTATTACACGCTATGAATGCAGCTCATGGATATATCGTAATGTTTGTCCACGTTTGTCGAACGAGTCAAAGTGAGATCCGAAATTTATCTATGAATCATTGGGGATCTGACTTAGGTTTAACAGTTTTAAAAGGATTGTCTAAGTTATACATGTCTCTTGTTTGGGAAAGTACTTTATTACTTGCGCTATGTAGCGAAGATATTATTCCAGCTGGTTGCGACTTTGGAAAAGAAGATATGGACAAATTAATACCGCCCGAATTAAGAGTAAGTTACATTGTAATTTGTATTATTTTACTTTCATATATTAACAAATTTTAGACACTAATGTAAGTTCTCTTAGACGGATTGTGAAAGTTCTACATGGTCTGGTGCTGCTTCTTCTACCGATATAGGTAGTAATGGAATGACAACTGCTATGGAAGCACTCAGCACTGATCCTCCACCTATACCAATGGAGGTAATTATAAATTGATGAATGTAAAGCATAGAAAAAAAAGTGAATTATAACATTAAAATATTTACAAAATTTTTAGGTCGATGATAAGCCAAGCACAAGTTCTGCTGGAAGGACTTCACCTAATTCTCACCAACTTAAATATATTAAGCCTTTATTAGGTGCATCATCGAGATTAGGTAGAGCACTTGCAGAACTCTTTGGTCTACTTGTTAAGGTATAGTTAAAAACTCATCTTTTATAAATATTATATACATAGTATATTTAATAATATTGCATTATACAAATTTTGCTATTACAATTAAAAACCATATGATAGCAAACATATAATCATTGGCGGATTTTGTCTTCAAGGGGCCTGACGTGTTATAAATTTTTTGAGCCCCATTAAAATAAATTAATTATATATAATATATATTTTCTTGCTTTAATGCAAATGATGAAGTGAGAAGTACATTGCCTAAATTCAATTATAATTGCAAATATAGAAATAAAAATTATATAACAGTCATCGGATATTAAATTAAATTTATTATATAATATAATTTTATATTGTGGTTTAGGGGCTCTTGCCTTATAGAGCCCAAAGCGACCGCTTCTATTGCCTGTGCGTAAATCCGCCATTGCATATAATTTATATTAATGCATACTATAATTATTCTTCTATATTTAATATATGTAGAATAATACTATCCAATATACATTTTGATGCCTAAAAAGTAAGATCTATTCTTGGATATATTTGGGGCACTGATAATAAAAATGGCAACAGTTTTATTCTATTAGCTATAATTTTGGAGATAGGCATAACTAATTTTATATACTAATTCAACAAGTTGACCGTAAAAATTTAGGATTTTTAATCGCATAACCTGTAAAAAATAAATGGACCATATTAGCTTCTAGAGTTGAACTTAAATTCACAATGTTTCATTTTCGCCGTAAAAAATCATAATTAAAAATATATACTTTATTATTAAATTATGCTTTCTACATACGAGTATTTATGCCGCATCTCGACAACTAGATCTGATATGACGAAACCGATGCTATTTTTTGAATCAGTGCATCAAGTATATTTAGAAATTGGTTTTAAAAGCAACAGATAAAAACTTTTTTCTTTGTTGGGCAGTATAATTTAATGTGTAAATATATATTATAATTATATAAATATATACTACAATAAAATTCTTTTTAAAGCTTTGCATGGGTTCACCTATAAGGCAAAGAAGAGGACAACAAATGCCTTTAACTCCTGCTCTTCCTTCCCAAGCAGCAAGAAGCGTAGCGACTGCTTTGAATTGTTTATTAACGCGTGGTCTATCTTGGGAAATATTACCTCCATCGCCGATTCCTAAGTTCCAATTGACTTTCTTAATATGTTCTGTGGGATTTACATCTCCGATGCTCTTTGATGAAAAGAGGCATCCATATCATTTGATGCTTCAAAAGTTTGTCCATTTGGGTGGACAAAATGCGTTTTTCTTGTAAGTATATTACCAGGATACAAAGGGGGATACATAGATCCTTATATTGGCACAATGTAGTTATATATGTATATATAAATATATGTAAAACATTTAATGGTATAATTTTTACTTTACTTTATATTTATTTCATTTTATAATTTTAGAACTTTCCAATGGGCATTGTCAGGAGGGACACAATTTCCATTATCTGATGGTTTAGAACATCCAAATTTACCCGATGGAACTGGAGAGTTTCTAGATGCTTGGCTTATGCTTCTTGAGAAAATGGTGAACCCCAAAGCAATTTTAGATTCCCCGCATGTAGTATCATCTAAATGTACAGGAATGTATGATAGGTATGAGGTATTTGATCCAATAAAATACCTCACAGATATCCATAAGGTAATGTTACGAAAGTTATTATTTACAAGTTTATTATACGTATTTCTTATACTTTTATCGCGTAACTTCTGATTTATTACAGAAAGCTTTTAAAGCGGTGATGCTTATGTGGGGTAAAAAGCCATTAAAAAATTATGGAGCTCGTATGACAGAATCCATATTATCAATCTTGCGGCATATATTACGAGGTGAAAAAATAATTAAGGTAAATAATGTACAATATTTAAGATCTTTTCGATGGTTATTGTATTTCAGTTGATTTACAAATGAATCATCTTGATGTTTTTAATATAATCCTCAGGAACGCTCTGAAAGAGAGAAAAATAACGAAAGTGTTACGGCTAGTGGTAGCGGTAGTACCAGTTCCGTTGGTAGAAGCGGAGCAATATCAGATAGACGAGATGAACCAGAAGCAGATGTAAACATGGAACATTTGAGGCAATTGATGGACATGGGCTTTAGTAGAGCCCACTGTATTGAAGCTCTCTTACATACAATGACCGTCGAACAAGCAACCGAATACCTTCTGGCAAATCCTGCTACATTACGAAGACCAGTAAGATTTAGCATAACTTATTCATTATATATTAATTATGCATACAGAGTTAGAAACAAAAAAAAAAAAAATTATTTGACTGTCACAAATCTTAAAAGAGCAATCTTTGTGTATGTTTGTATTTAGGATGCTCCATCGGGTGATCCAAATCGTGTTGTTACTATGGAATTAGAATTAACTGAAGACGAAGACATAACGCAGGTTCTTGCTATGGCATTTGCTGATACAGATGCATTAAAAGCACCAGGACCAGAAGAACCCGATAGAGAGACAACATTAACAGAGAGCATAGATGAATTCACTCGTAACGCATTAGCACAATGTCTTAACCTCCTAGATCTTATGCCCGACACGGTATATAGAATTTGCGATTTATTAGTAACTATAACAAAACGAAATGGGGATGAGTGGCGAGATAATATGCTACGGCAATTAATACGAGAGGTAATTCGTATGTTAATGTTATAATAAGTAAATCAATTATAAGGAATAATTATTTTTTGGCGAATTAAACTTCTAAATGATATTAAAATAATCCAACAGATCGGTGACTTAGTCGATTATTTGATCGATATTACTAAAAGTCAAGATGAAAATGCTGGAACACGATTAGTAGAGTGCGAGGAGGCAAATAAAGTATCAAGACGTATCTATCTCTATACATTATTTTTTGAGGTTGGCATACAAACATATCGATTTACTTAACTTTATTCTATTTACCTTTGTCTACATTTGTTTGTTTGTTTTCCTTTTTTTTTTTTTTCTATATTTAAATTATTATAGGGTACCTTTCAAGAAATGCGAGTACCTTGTGCCCGTATTGTCGAGGAGTGCGTTATGTTAGATAAACTTGTGAAATTACTTGTTATGAGTGAGGGACCGCTTACTGCTAATAAGAATAAGATTGTAAAAGAAAGTAAGGATGGAACGGTCTGTGTGAAGACTCCTAAATGGCTTGCACCTTTATTATTACTTATAGACCGTTTAGAAAAGGTTGGAACTCTCACAAAAAGAAAACAACTGATGCATAAAGTAAGTAGAACGATTAAATACAATACAAGCTATTGATACAAGGAAATATTTCTAATCGGACGCTTCACTAGGTCACAAATTGCATGTGGAAATGGTTCGATTTAAGTACTGGAAAATGGACTCTTTATTCACCAATGAATAATAGAATTATTAATGAGGCATACTGGGCTGGTGAGCCCAATGTGCGTATAACATGTAGCAGACGTCGTTACTTAATAACATTTTCATGTATGACTCAAGTAAACGAGGAAAGCGACAATAGGAGACCAATTACGATGGGTTTTAACTTCAACAGTGGTACAAACGAAGATGGTGGTTCTGGTTCTGATTCTAATATGGATACCGATGATAGTCCAGTCGAGGAAAAACGAAACGCTGTTGTACAAGGTTTAGATCCTAGTATAGCACCAAGTATCGTACGGTAAATTTAATCTTCTCGTTTTAATTAATAATTTTATTAATAAAATAAGGGACATCGCAAAATATTCATTCATTATTAATATTTTTAGTGCTTGCGTAAAATTATTAGCCATCCCGGTTGATCGCGATACACTCCATGCCTTGATGAAAGTATGTTTGCGTTTAACGAGGGATTATAAAAATGCAGAAGTATTTGCACGTGAGGGTGGTGTAAAATTGCTTCTCGAAATGACTCAGTCCAGTACCTTTATTGGATGTATTAATCTAAGTACACTCCTTATAAGACATACTTTAGAAGAGCCACGTATTCTACGTCTTGCTATGGAAAAGGTATTTAAGCTTTTATAATTTCCGCGTCAATTATAATCGTTTAAAGTGATATTGGATATTAAAAAATACATTGAAGAATTTGAGATCGATACATTTTGATCTTATTATTTTTAATCAGGTCATACGCACGCGCACTCAAAGTAATATTCCTCCTGCGTACAAAGAGATTTTGTTTATGACTCGACAAATCAGCAGTGCAGTATGCCGTAATCCTGAAGTTTACAGAGAAGTTTGTGAAAATATTCTTAGGGTTGATATTAACGTATTAAAAAGTGAGTATCTGACTTTTTTAATTGAAAAGATGCAATATGATAAGTAATTGTATTTAAAATGTATATATATGTATACATACACATATATATTATTGTAGGGGATGACATTGATAGCAGATTAGTCGTTAAAGCGTTGCCTCCCACTCATTCTCCAGCCTTACCAATGGTGGAAGAAGTTTCTATCGGCGTTGTTCGAGATCTATTGAATGCATTAATCAAACCGGTACCTATATTACCTGATGATGGATCTGCAACGCCGACGGGAACACCAGAAAAAAAGACAACACATTCGACCTCTGCAACTGGCAATGCATCATCGTCGTCTTCAAGACGCGATGTACTTAGAAATAATGCAATATCTACGAATGATCCTTTAGATGATGATGATCAAGTATCTCAAATCATTCCTCTTAAAATATATACGGATGTGAGCAATAATGGTAAAGCAGAATCGGAAGAAGCGAAAAAGCCGTTATTGGCAAAGTCTGCAATATTGAAGACATTAGCCGATGCAGTTCGGTCTTATGGTGCAATTGTTAGTCTCATTACTGAACACACATATAGAGCTGGCCAGAGTGAATTAGTGACGGAAGATACCACAGCTCTTGCATTTCTGCTTGATAAACTTTTGCCGATGTTACCAGAAAACTCCAGCGATCGTCAATGTAATAATATGGCACGTACGTTAATAGCTGCTATAGCATCGTGTAATCATTCACCGGATGTGCAGACAACATTAGTAACCGAAGTCAAAGCGGCATTGACACGAACATTGGCACTACCAGAGAGTGCGGAGAAACATGCACAATTGCAGTTATTAATTGGTTTAATTTCTACTATGATCGACAGTTGTCCACTTACATCACACGCACAGCTAAGAGCATCGCTTAAAATTCATCAATATAATAATGTTAATTATATTGTTAGGATTATGCTTAAAAAGGGTATCATAACTGACTTAGCTAAAATTCCGCATAGTCTTGATCTTTCGAGCCCACATATGGCTGGAACTATAAATGCTGCTTTGAAACCTCTTGAGACGTTATCTCGTATTATTAATCAACCAATGCCTGGAGGTATTAATAAATTCACTAAGCCAAAAAATAGAACCGTTCATGAAGAACCGATAGGAGAGCAAACTGGTACTACAACTTCGGAAACTACTCATGCTGTCGGCGAGGAAACTATTGAGGATGCAGAAAACACAGAGCATGACATTTCGGTGACAGCAGAAAGTTTAGAACCAACGTCCGAGAGTCACGTACATGAAGTGGGAGATGAAGCTGCCTTAGAAGATATCATGGATCAACTTCTTGAAAGGTAATAATACATAAATAATTAATTTTTAAATTAAACTACAAAAAGTATTTTTAATTTTATCAAATTACATTATAATATTTGAATTGCTGACAAATATATTTTGTCGTTCATTTTATATAAAAATGTAATTTTTGAATCATTAATTTTTAAATAATTTATTTTATGAATGACTAAGAACTCAGATATAAACTCAATAGTTGTGCAATGCTTATAATCAAGCAGTGTGCTATTTTCCAGAGATGGTTCTACTGTGGCAGAAGAACAATCGTCTCGGTCACATCGGCCAATGGATATTGATGATGAAAGTCTAGCTATGCGTGATCCAGAAGGAGACTTTGATCCAACACGTGACACCACCGTAAGAGTAACATCGCTTTTCTTTTTTCCCTTCTACTGTTCTATTTCTTATATTCTTTTTAATAATTTAATTTTATTTTTATAGGAAGATCTAATAAGCTCTGATTCGGAGTCTGATAGTAATCAATCGGATGACAATGAAGACGAAGTTCAAGATGACGAAGACGAAGAGGAAGAGGAGGAAGATGAAGGTAAGAGTAAAAAATATCTCATTAATTATTGTTCCATATTTAATTATCTAGTGAAGCTTAATAATTTTATTTATAATAAACGTGTTGATTATAACAGAAATGTATATAGATAACAATTTATTTATCCAGGCGAGGAGAATGAAGAGGAAGAAGAGGAAGAAGAAGAAGGTTCGTCTAATTATGAGGAAGATGGAATAGAATTTTATGAGGATGTTGGAGAAGCTAGTGGTGTCTTTCGTATGTTTCCGTCTGCAGAACGTGATGGTGGCAATGTTGTTATGATACAGCATAATATTGATAATCAAGACAATGTAAATACGGTGTCATCTACACCTATTTCAACTCGACCTGGTCTATCGTGGAATACAAGTTTCCCTCTACCACTTGGTTTGTTCGAAGAACCACCTTCTTTTTCTGAAGGAAATAGTAAGTACTAAAGATTTCAAGTATAAATTATACCGAGTTTTTAATCGGCGAACTTTAGCATTTGTTCAAAGTAATGTAATATTAAAAGATATCTATTTTTATTCTAGGTATTAGTTCACATCCTATATTAATAGCTCAAGGTAGTTTTGATAGCGGTAATCCAAGAGCTCAACGAGTACTTCGTCATCGACGATATCAATATTTACAATTATCTAATTCTCGTAATCCAAATCCACCTGTAATATTACAGAGGTACGTACTTCAGTAGCTCTCATTATTGTTTAATAATTTGTTCTTTTTTTTTTTTTTTTTGTTTTGACAATCTTTTTTATCTTTTATTTTTACAGACTCTTAGGTCCAACTGCGCAGAGTCTTCCTTTATCAGCTAGTCAAGTTTTAGCTTCTAGCTTTAGGGACACGCGCGTTGTTGTAATGGACAATGGCCTTGGAATATTAACAAATCAAGAAGAAGAACAAATTGATTTTGTAGTAAGTAAATAAAATTTATAATAGTATCTTATTAAATGTACTTGAAAAATACGATGTTTTTAATTTTGTTATTAATGACAACAAATTTATAGGATCAATCAGGTTACTTATTTGGACCAAGTTTGGCTGCAACCTTAAATAACATTCCAACTGCATTACATTGGTGGATCGAAGAAAGCAAACTATTAGATGGAGATTCGCAGCCCGATTGTTGTGTCGGTGAGAATTGTTAAAATCTGGAAATATATCGGTCATGTTTTTATATAAATTTGTAATATATGTTCTATAATATTTCATTTTCCATGGAAAAAAGGTGTTGTGCATAAAATGATACCTAGTCTTGAGAAACATAGAAACGCTGAATTAGCTGAAAGAAAAGAAAAACGTAAGAAACAGCATGGCTCGGAGAGGGAAAGTGAGAGGGATGGAAAAGAAGAAAAAGACAGTACGAAAAATGTTGAATGTAAGTTCAAATGGGATCGATTAATATGAATAAAATTCTTTATGCTAGATATAATGTTAATGAATATGTCTAATCTTTAGCGGGCCCATCAACGACAATTTCAATAGAAGAAGAAAGAAACTTGGCATTATCTCAAAGAGATGACACGATAGTTATTACAGCTCCGGAACCTCACACTGAACCTATAAGACAGGAATGCATACCCGATGAAGATATCATTGGTAAGTGTTAAAGGATATCGCATATTATATATAGAACGATGTTACGTGTAATTTATATTTTACATTAAGTATTTTTATCATTTAATAAACGTTGGTTATTATTATTATTATTATTATTATTATTTACTAAGATGTTACCGGAGAAATGGAAGTGACAGTCCAGGATGACGAAGAAAGACCACGTCCTCCTCCGCCACCAGAAGAACAATCCACAAATACTAGGCAACCCCGGATCGATTGGACTCCTAGATTAGAGCTCGCTGAAAGTATCGTTGATTCCGTGCTTGCTCCTTGTGCTTCTGAAGTTTCGAGATTAAGTAAATATATATAAATCTTCATTGTTAGTTTGTAATATAGAATCTTTATAATTGGCAATTCTGCCTGAGAATTTCATTTATATATTATTTTATTAAATAGGACAATCTGAACATACTACCGAATCACCAAATATAATGCCGCATTGTACATCCACACCGATTCTAGTAGATTTTAGTCAAGAGGTCAATGAAGATCTTTCAAGAGAGAGTAGTGATTCGGCTGATTGGATCAGACGTCTATTAACTGATGATAGTCAATCCGGAGTTGAACGAAAGTAAGTAACAATTGATAGCGGTTAAAGAACGTTGATTAATTAATTTATCGTAATTTTATTATACTTCTCATGTATATAATAATAATAATAATAATAATAATAATAATAATAATAATAATAATAATAATAATAATAATTCGTACTAATTCGATACGTAAACATTATTTTATTCAGTGCAAATATCGTCGGCCAAGATCCAACTTCTTCTACATCTGAAAACACACATCCAGAAACATCGAGCCAACAACAGCAATCACAACAGCCATCTCAAGAACAACAGTTGCCAGATGGTGTGGATCCATCCTTTTTGGCAGCCTTACCGGAGGACATGCGTGACGAAGTCATAGCGGAACAATTGAGGCATGTTAAAATCGATGATTTGTAAATTACATGAATATTACGAACGAAAATTGAATATAAATAGTAGTATAATGCGACAATATATTTCTAATATAAATGACATTTATATTATTATTATACAGGCTCCAGCGTATAAGACAACGCGCCCAAGCTACAGCAGCCGAAGAACTTGCAGGACCGGTCGAAGTAAATCCAGAGTTTTTGGCCGCATTACCACCGGCCATTCAAGAAGAAGTTCTTGCCCAGCAAAGATTGGAACAACAAAGACACGCAGCTGCTTCTGCAAATCCGGAAGATCCGGTCGATGCTGCGGCATTCTTTCAAAATTTACAACCTTCCTTACGACAGGCTGTTAGTAAAATTTTTTAACATTCAACCAATTCCATCATAAATATTGAATCTATCGCTACGTCAATTGTTCTCCCATTTCTTCATTCTCTCATAGATTCTTACGGATATGGAAGAATCGCAAATATCTGTTCTACCTCCAGATTTAGCTCAAGAAGCTCAAAATTTGCGTAGAGAATGGGAAGCCCGTAATCGGCATATGATGCAGGAGAGATTCCTTAGCCATGTTAGTCAAGGCAATACAGCGTTGTCGAGCATATTGAGAAGTTCGGGTGGAGGTAATTATTATGCGCTTAATGATTAAAATTGGTCTATTAAAAGTCAAAGGAAATATAATTTCATTTATGAGATTGCATTAAAGAAATTAAATTAATAGAATATACCTTTAACAGGCAGAGGGGGTGGTACACGATATGCTATCCATGCAGTTCCACAGAGAGCTCAGTGGGGATCTTGGAATCCTCGCGGAGATACTGCTATAGCACATCAAGGAGCAGGTTTACGTTTGAGAGGAAGACAATTACTTGATCACGAATCGATGGCATGTTTGTTGGTCTTACTATTTGTCGATGAACCTAAAATTAATACTTTAAGACTTCACAGAGTGATCAGAAATCTTTGTTATCACGGCAGTACAAGGGAATGGGTAGTTAAAGCTTTACTCAGTATCATGGAGAGAAGTAATGATGAAACTAGAGATATAATCACAGATTTCAGTGGAAAATTTAAGAGAAAAAGTTTGCTCCCTACCGCTTCAGATTATTGGTAAAGAAATTAAGTTGTTTCTCTCTTTTTTTTTCTTTTTGTAGACTTTTTTTTATTTATGTGTGTGTGTGTGTGCGTGTGTATATATAGACAGCATATACACGTTCTATAAAAGTAAATGAATAGATTGAAAGTGCTATTATTTTCAGGTATCCTAAAATTTTTGAGCAGAGAAATAATACACAATCGTGGCTAAATATTAGTATGGATGCAGCATTAGGATGTAGGGCAAATGTATTTCATATTATCAGACATGGTGGTAAAAAGTCAGAAAGACAAGGTAGCATAATAGCTATTCATCCACAAGCTGCACCAACAGTTTGTAGGTTGGTATAACAAAATTTCCTTTGTTCTTGATAAAAAAAAAAAATATGTTCCCTTCTAACGTTATCTTAATTCTATAGGCACACGTTAGAACTTCTAATCTCCTTAGCAAAAAGTTTTCCGGGATATTTTGTGCCAATCAAATCTAAAGAATCAGAAGATAAAGATAATAGTAAGGATAAAGATATGGGCAATAACAAGGATGAGACTATTTCAAAATCAAAGTCTGCATCAAAACCAGGCAAGAGCGATATTCCAGATTTTTGGGATATGCTATTAAAACTCGACTCTTGTGCTTCAAAGAAGGGAAAGTCTGTTGCAAGAACTCATTCAAATTCAAATTTGGGGATGGATTCGGAGCATACAATGACAACTTTTGAAGCATCTCCATTTGGTCAATTAATTTCAATGCTAAACTGGTCAGTTATTAAACGAAGCAGCCAATTAACTGACAAACTATTGCGGCTGCTTTCTTTGATCTCAATTGGATTGACAGAAGTAAATCTATATCGTCGGCAAGAAGGTAATAAAAATAAAAAGACAGAATTGAGTAAAGAACAAAGTGTTGCTGCGCCAGAAGGACATTTGAGATTAGCTGTACAAGTATTGACCAGTAAAAGTTGTTCCGAAGAAGGCTTAGAAGATGCAACGGCATTGTTGCTTAACTTATCACACTGCCCAGATCCAACTAGACAATTGGTATAGTATTACTAAAGTATTATATACGACATATGATTCTGTGATTTTTTTTTTTATGATTTACCATCGGATATATTTAAAAATATGGAGTACTATATTTATTATTTGCAAGAGTTTAGTTGTTTTTCTAATTTTCCTTTTTATTTATCATTCTTTCGAATAGATACTGAATTTACTCTTAGAAGGAGCGATGGAATTGGCAAATATGGTCTGTGAACACATTAGCGATTTAATGACAGAACTTAAAGTTCTTAATTGTGAACTGAGCAGAAGGAATTCTATTGAAGAACAACCATCGACCAGTTCTGGGGGAGGTGGACGTGGAATCCTTTTGGATAGGTAAGAAATTTCGTTTTCAAAATTGGTACATTGTTAGTTTTTGTTTTCTATAACCTTGAAGATTAAAATCTATAATATATGTTTAAAGATTTACCAATGAAAGCGTGGTTGTAACGGCACCAAGTAAAGTCAAAGCCGGTAGTGATCTCCAATTACCATCAATGGCTGCTCTTGTCAGTAAGACCTCTAGTCAGGCATTCTTTTTAAGAATACTTAAAGTTATTGTACAGATAAGGGAAGCTGTGCGTTTAGCAAGTACAAAGAAAGCAGGTATAAATTAAAAATATATAACATTATTGTAATTTATAATCAAAATTTTATCTTGCTTTAAACAAAGTATATCTTTATTCTTTTATCTTTTCTATTCAGCAAACCAAGCACCTGCTCCTAGTGCGGACACGGCGGCATCATCGAGTCAAGTCTCAGGAACAGGTGATATATTGTATTTTCTGTAGTTACATTACCTATACGTAATTATTATTATTTAGTATTATTAGATCATACTTTATTGTGCCATGTTTCAGCCGATGATAATTCTTCTGCAGATGTTCCTATGGACACGGTGCAAAGTAGTACTGTTAATTCGGAAAATACGAAAACAATTTGTCCACGTACTGGTAAGTTAGATAAAAGTGGAATACATATACGCGACTGATAAATGAAAACAATGTACTTTTATTTTCTTTATCACAGATGACGAAAAATCACCACTTCCACACTTAAGTGAAAGTTTAGTGTTGGATCATTTATGGGAAACACTTAGTGCTTGTTTGTTAGAATTGGAATATACTCCAGACCATCATGCCGTCCTTGTTTTACAGGTAAGGCAGTTATATTATTGAAGATATTAAAATAAGGTATTAACCTTCTGTCTGACCTTAAAGTAATCGTAAAGAAAGTATCGTAAGTATCGAAATAATATTTCTAAAAAAAAAAAAAAAAAAAATATGACCGTTTCTTATTTACAGCCTGCCGTGGAAGCATTTTTCTTAGTCCACTCATCGTCTACTACATCTCGTGAACGACATCGCAATACTAATACGGAAAATCGTGAGGTCGTGCCAGATTTAGCTCCAGTTTCACCAATATATTCCGATAACGAAGGTACTTCTCAAACGGAAGCTGGTACAAATACTTCTTGGGATTCAGCTATTACAGCGCAAAAAACTCTACCCCCGGATCAATTAAAATTCTTGAAATTTGCTGGTACGGTTTTTATTTTGTATTCATATGTTTTTATACACGAGATTTATGTATAAAAACTTTGTTGTTTCGTATTTGCTTTTTTCTTTTTTCTTTTTCTTATACATATCGTATTATTTTAGAAACGCACAGAACGGTACTGAATCAAATTCTACGACAAACAACCACCCATTTAGCCGATGGTCCATTTTCGGTCTTGGTTGATCATACAAGAGTATTAGATTTTGATGTAAAGCGTAGATATTTCAGAACGGAATTGGAACGAATGGACGAGGGTATCCGTAGAGAAGAACTGGCAGTTCATGTGCGTAGAAGTCATGTTTTCGAAGACTCATTTAGGGAACTCCATAGAAGAAATGCGGATGAATGGAAGAATCGCTTTTACATTGTCTTTGAAGGTAAATTAATGGAGTAAATTGTTATTATTTTTTTTTTTTGTTAAATAGTCTTATTTATATCCATATATTGTCTGGGCGTAGATAAGTTATCTGTCAAAAGAGTCGATCCCAGTGATCATAAAAGTAACATTGTTTTTATCGATTTGTTAAAGGGGAGGAAGGGCAAGATGCAGGTGGTTTATTGAGAGAATGGTATGTCATTATTTCGAGAGAAATTTTTAATCCCATGTATGCTCTCTTTACTGTTAGCCCTGGAGATCGTGTTACATATATGATCAATTCATCTTCTCATTGTAATCCTAATCATTTATGTTATTATAAATTTGTTGGACGGGTTATTGGTAAGCATTATCGTTTATTATTATCTATTCTGTTTATTATCACAACGAAGTAATGAAATGTTTCTTTTTCTTCTTTTTTTTTTTTTTTTTTTTAACAGCTAAAGCTATTTACGATAATAAATTATTGGAATGTTACTTCACGCGTAGCTTTTACAAACATATACTTGGAATCCTTGTAAAACATACTGATATGGAAAGTGAAGATTACAGTTTTTACAAGGGTCTAGTTTATCTCACAGAGCACACTATTGCTGATCTTGGATATGAGTTGACATTCTCAACGGAGGTAAATAAACTCTGATATTCAATATTTCTTTTTATTAACTTAAATGAATATTTAATCTTAAAATGCATAATAATCAAATAATTTTGTCAGGTTAACGAATTTGGTGTTAATGATGTGCGAGATTTAATACCAAATGGCCGTAACATAATCGTTACAGAGGAAACAAAACTTGAATATATTAGGCTAGTATGTCAAATGAAAATGACTGGAGCAATTCGTAAACAGTGAGTACAAGCATAGATATTTTCGTCAAGGGTTTTAATGATTATATTTTGTTATTTAATAACGATATTAAAGAAAATTATCTTTTGTTATTATTACATTGTCTTTTTTTTTTTTGTAGATTAAATGCGTTCCTGGAAGGCTTTTATGATATTATACCGAAGAGACTGATTTCCATATTTAATGAACAGGAACTGGAATTATTAATCAGTGGATTGCCTAATGTAGATATTGAAGATTTAAAAGCAAACACTGAATATCACAAATATAGTGCGACGTCCCTGCAGGTATACTACCTTTTGTAATGTATAAAATCATCCATATAATAATTGATTTATGGTAGTCTCTTATATTTAAATTCAATGAGAGTGAGCTTCTAGTTTAGTTCATTAAAAAATAAAATGTTTTAACAGATCCAATGGTTTTGGCGTGCATTGCGAGGATTCGATCAAGCCGATAGAGCAAAATTCTTACAGTTTGTTACTGGAACTTCTAAGGTACCTTTGCAAGGTTTTGCTGCATTAGAAGGAATGAACGGTGTACAAAAGTTCCAAATTCATCGAGAGGACAGATCAACGGATAGATTACCATCTGCTCATACATGGTTAGTACTCGATTACGTGATTATGTAATCGTCAAAAGAAATTTAAAGATTTATCCTATACCATAATATCATATATCTTTTTGTACATAATAGTATGCTGCATGCGTGTCCTTCAATTATTTATTTATAAATTCTTCAATTATAGTTTCAATCAATTGGATTTGCCTGTATATGAAACATACGACAAATTACGCACGAATTTACTAAAGGCAATTCACGAATGCAGTGAAGGATTTGGATTTGCATAAAGTGTAATTTGAATACTGTTTTTACATATTATAAAACTTCATCGTAAATGTGTTGCCCTGCCTATCTATGGTATATTATAGAACACGGCCCTTATAATTACTGGCTTATTATTAAATCGGAGATATCCTAAGCAATCATGCTTAATCTTCGTTCAAGATCTACCGATGAGACCTATACATCAACGTATATATAAAATACACACGTATGTATATACGTATAATTATCACGATGTAATTATTGAGAATAATTTTCAATTATATCCGCTACTAAAGTTTATTTCGTTGAGAAAGATCTTGAGGAAGATGCTGAGCTTTACAATAATTTCCAACAAAACGTAATATAGGAAATTTAACTAAGTTATATGGGTAAGATAAATGTAAGGTTCATATTTAAGTAGTAGGAAGTTTAATTTCTCATAAGGAATACATAGGGTGTAAAATGTAATATATTGCACTTCAACTGATTGGCGATATCGTTGTAACCGGTTCGATAGTTTATATGGAAATAATACCATGGATACTGCTGGGGAGAAAATGTAGCGTTTAAGAACGAAACGTTGTAAGAGAGCAAGAGAGAGAGAAAGAGAGAGAGAGAGAGAGAGAAATATGCAAGTAAATGAGATGTGTGCGAATGAATGTGTGAATTTGCAAATAAGGGAGAAAATGCTCCTAATAGAACGGGAAATATTGATGGAAATGATGAGCCTAACTACAAGATTTCATAATAAAAACGCTGTTCTGCCCCATGTAATGTATGGTTGTACACTATTAGTATTAATAATTATAACTAACTTTTAAATAATAGTAATGATCGCTAATTAATATCATTTTAATATTAATCATTCGAAATGTGATGTTAAAATCGTGTAATTTTTTCTTGAAATCTAACGAAATAAAGTTTACAGTTGAACAGACATTACTTTGTAAACACATCGAATGGGACAATATCAATAATGCGCGCAAAAATACATAACAGTTATATTATTGGACTCCTTTATTGGATATTGTTAGAGAGAATTACTACCTAGAAATCATAGAATAAACAGAACATTGTATTTCTTCTAAAAAGAATTGTATTTTTTACTGCGTAGGACAACTTTTCTAATAGCATTCCTTATTCCGTGTTGAAACAAAATACATTTGTTGCTTTTTTGCGCATTTCATTTCAATAATAACGCCTGGTAATCAATTCAGATATGGATATATATATATATATATATATATATATATATATATATATATATATACATATATATATATATATTAAATGTAAATATTATGCTTCCATTAGATTGAACAATTCAAGCGGCCAATATCTTTCGTCGGTCACTCATACACAATAACGTAATATATGTATATACATACGTTATGTGTGACGCATATTTCAAATAATACATACACATATATTTATGTGCTTCTTCGTGTTTTTTCGTTAAGATCCTAAAAAAATATAGCATAGGTGTCCTTTGTAAACATATACTAACAAAGAAAGATTATGACATATTATCCTGAGATTTTTTAATTAGATCGATAATATTATGAAGAGTGGTGAATTAGAAGACAATCTAAAATATGTTTCTCTCACGACAGGCTATTATTTTAAAAAGTCAATTTTTATTTAAAAATGTCAACGTTGTCGAATCAGACTGTCTTGTTTGTATACTATATTATCGAGATTCATGGGAGATAGATGAAGGTACTTTACAATTATATAATACTTACAAAAAATTGTTTTTTGTTGCATATTATATAAAAGAAAAGTGTGAAAAAATGCAACCTTTATTTCAACATCAACGATGGCATATCAACAAGCGCTCACAATTTACAACATAGAGACCCGAGATCGATCCCAATTGCGAAGGTTGCTTATGTTTTTTTTTGCAAGTTTTTACTTATTTTATTGTTTTACATATTCAAAATATTTTTCTTACATGTTTAAAGTATATTTTTAATTATATTTCTTATTTTTAATTATATTTTTGTGTTTCATAAGAGATCCGCCGATACCTTTGTCCACAGTCAAGACTTCATCTTCATTATTAATTTTAATTCTGAGAAATAAAATCTCTGAATTATAAAATTATCACTTTCAAATCAAATATAAAATGAACATATACATATTTATTTTAATTTTTGAATGCTTTCCTGTTAATTTTTCTTTTAGTTTTCAGATAACAGTTTTCATAGTAATATATAAATAAAAACGAATATTTGTACAATAAATAGAAAATTGATATAGAAGATGTTTGTTTGCTTTTATTTTAATGTCAACAAGAAAGCAAAAAAATATTTATATATCTAATATTTTTTTCTTATAGTTAGAAATACCCCCTGCCTTCTGTGATCTATTCTGATAGACTTTTGCAATCGGAAAAGAAAATTTTTTACTTGCCGAAAAAAGAATGCGTCAGACGGTTGACAATGGTTAACACTTCAGAAGAATTATTTTTAACGTGTATTTTGATGAATTTTTCTTTGTATTAACAAAATATTATATCGTATTTATTTAAATCGCTCCATATAACTACAATTAGCAAAGATTTGTTTGATAATAGTACAGATTCCATTTTATGTTATTTTTTCGTATAATGTGCAACATAAAACAATCTCTTTTTAAATATAGTTAGTAATTTTTCAGCAAGAACTTCTTTCATCGATTAAATTTCAAAATAAAGATCGATTTTTTTGAAAAAACTGCTCGTCTTGAGATAACTATTTTAAGGCATTTCGTAACTCACGTTAACTCGACTCCTCTTATATTTTCAATCTAATTTCTTAATCGGAGGATATGTCGTGGCATCTCCCTGTAAAAGAAAATCAAAGGAGCGATGAGCTATCCTCAACAGGCGCTGTTAATGTCACGATCTGTACGAAAGATACACTCATACATACAAATAGAAACAGAAATAGTATTCATGTAGGAACTTCTGCGCAAACTCTTTAAGCAGAAAAAGATGCGGTATTGTGCATCAAGCAGTTGTTATTAATATGTATATGCTCTCTTTAGACTAATGAATAGATAACTCTTTTTTTGAGAGGACTATTTATCCGCAACGATAATCTTTTTTTCTAACTTCGTTTATTATATTGTCCTCCATTTGTTTAAAATTAGAATAGTACTGTTGTTGCGATGACGTTAACGATGAAAAAGCAACTGATTTAGACATGAACTTTGCAAGAACAGTAATTGAAATCTGATGAAAATAGGAGAATGAATAATAGGAATAAGAGGAATTTTCAAGTAACTTAAATTTTATTAGATGCTTATGAAATCTATTTTGGATATCAAGGCAGCATATCGTAAAATTAAAGATTGTTGTTATGTAAAGAAAACTTCTTTTATATTCACCATTTCTTTATTTCCTACATCATTCAATGGTGTAGATAATTTAATCTCTTTATGAATCTGTTGTAAACTCTTGCGAAAAAGTTACGTTATTTATCTTGTCAAGTTACAGTAATTTAAGAATAAACATTATTGAAATATATTACATTGGTCTTGTGTGCACTATTACTTTCGTCTTAATTCAGTGCTATTCAATATTTCTAATCATGAGTAGGCGATCTTTATAAATTTCGATTTGAATATACTGTATAACATATAGCATTGTAACATAACATCCAAAATAATACATAGATTCTTGTAACGAAATTAGATTTTTTCTCTTTTTTTTCTTTTCTTTGTATTTATTACCTATTGATACTTTTTTACTTTGTTTTCTAATTCTAAACAGTTAATTGTAAATGTTTCATAGAAAACTTCACGTATAATGTTATAAAATATAAGTAACGTATTATTTAAGCATGGAAATAACAGTATAGAGTTTACAATTTGACTAATATAAATTAACATAAATTAACAAATTAGGACCTACCTAATATTACGGATGTTGTTATATAACTGTCATCCGAAATAACAATATCTTCTACATAGAAGAAATATAGAGCCCTTTTATAATCTATAAACTTAATAATTTATAATATATCAAATGCATATGTAAATCCAAACTTTATCCTACATTAAGGTATTTATATAATAAATAAAAATCTTTGAATGTATGTAAATATAGAGGATTCTCTTACATATACATAAGATACATCTAATTAAGAAATACTTTCAGATACAAGAATACAGCATAACTGTATGTGTAACAAATCTAAAGCACCATTGTAATGTGTATGTATCGTCGATACTACAGAATATTTATCGTATTTAAGTAACATGGATCGTGCATGTATGATCATCATACACATCTATGCACTGCAAGACGTAGATCACAAGTTCTATAAACGTTCTAATCATGCTAATGATTTAATATTATTGAAAAAAAAAATATTTATCTACAGACATTAACTTTTGTTAATTGACGCCATTGAAAATTTGCTCTAAGGTCATTGTATTGTCCTTTCTCTGAGAGAATATTTACACAGATAGGAAATACACGGTGTTTTCCAAGTTATCATAGAATCATAATTATTCATCATAAAACTTCGCTCTTTTAAATAAATAAGAATTAACAAGAAGTAAATATATATATATATATATATATATATATATATATATATATATATATATATGCATATTGACCGAAATAATTAATTCGGCTCTGTCAATTTCTTATTAATAGGTACGCGCGTAGTTACAATGTCTGCCCAGTAGTATGTCATCAGCCTCTTCTCCTAAGCCGTTAACAACCTTTTGATCATAGAATAAAGACATTTTATCTTTATCTGTTATCAATTAAAATATTTTTTTGGCGAAGAAGCTAGACATAGTCATATGAATAATACAAATAAAAGAAAAAAGAAAAACGGTATGTTCTTGCCTCGCATTATGCATGAAGTTTTTACTTCATAATCAAATATGTGCGAATATTTTCAATTGAAAGTTCGAGAATTAGCGTACAAATATATTAAATAGAAATATTTCTACATTCCATCAATATACACACACACATATATATATATATCTATATACGAATTTATATGCTATGCAAAGGAACAAATAGGTATATCTATTTGGATGATCGCAACGAACGCTAATTCACGAGCAGTAACAAAAACAAAACAAATGTTGCACAAGTTTGAGATCATTGAAGAAAAAAAAAAAACAACTTTCAAGACCGAAGCGTAAGCAAGATGATTTAAAAGTTTACATAAAACAAATATTTAAAAGTTTTCTTCCTGTATTGTTGGTAGTATTGTGCGGAAAAAAATGAGGATCGATGGATGATAGATCTTTTTATCTTGTCCGATCGGCGGCATACGTTTGATGGAGCGAGAAAGAAACAGAGAAAGAGATAGAAACAGAGAGGAGGCCTTCCAGATGAGAGAAGAACTGCATATGAGCAGTCCCGGTTGTAAGGCAGTTGAACTAAAAGGTCCCGAAGGATGATGGGTGCATCCTCAAGGCCGACACTAGCAAACTCGACGTTTCGTTTTCCCGAGAACACACTAGCTTCCCGGAGACAACTAGAAGACAGTTACGGCCTTGTTGCGATCAGCGACAAGCGATCTCGTTAGGTCAACGATTGTGATTAGCATTGCCATTATTCACCTGCGTACCAGCTTCCGTTGCTTCGTAGTCCCCTGTTCGTTGTTTCTCGTCCCGATAGCTCCTTTGTCTTTCCGCGAAGAGATCGGCTATGCAGAATACCTATCAACGAACACGACGTTATCAACATTGCTAAAGAGTGACTTTATATCAGATGACGATATTCAATATTTTATTTAGAACGAAGGATACACACACACACACACACACATATGTATATATATATGAGATATCGATACTTACCACAACAAGAGCAACGATGGTACCGATGGTCGATCCGGCAAGAACGTCGCTCCAATGATGTTTATAATCGGAAATTCTTGACATTGCCGTAAACCACGCCATAAAGATGCATATAAGTTGTGACATATGCTTTAGTAATTTGCTACCTTTCCATGTAATTCTTAGCTGCAAGTAAATCTGAAAAAGAAATGGTCATGTTTTATTTTACGAAGTATGTGTAAGCATATTTCAAATAACTTACGGCGAGGTAGATCATCGTGTAGGCTGAAAACGAGGAGTGCCCCGAAGGAAAAGATAATCTGAAACGATCCATCGTACTGTGTGAAATATCGAAAATATTTTTTTTTCTGCGAAACATTATAAGATTATAATATAACGTAAGATAGCAAAATCGCGATTAATTTCAAATTAATGTTAAAAGAAGAGAATAAAATAGATGTGACAAAACCGAAAATCTCATAAAATCAATTTTTTCGCGTTTTACTCGAGTTTTTGCTCATGATAAAATTCTTCTTTTTTTACCTTTTTTTTTTTTTTTATTTAAGCAATTTCAACCTCCTTAAGATGATTTATTTTACACCTTCTTTTACCTCATTTCCTTAAGTAATTTCGGCGAAATGCCTGATGCGGTGCAAGTGAAATTCTCGATATATCTGAACTGATTTTCAGGCAAACTGCAATTAATGTCTGGTACGCAAAGTGTCATAAAATGTGGTCTCAATCGACCGATCGTGTATTTGGCAACGTCCGTCACCAAAACTGTTGTTGCTGCCCCAAATCCGAAAACACCAACCTGGAAAATATTATAGAATATAATATAAATCTATGATTATTATAGCATATGCATCATATTAGATAGCATGCTTGTAAAAACGAGGAAACGTAAGCTTATCATTCTTATTGTTAGGTAGTATTTGATGACACGTAGTATGACACGTTGATGACTCTTCCTGGTATTCGATATATACATACATATATATATATATATATATATATATATATATATATATATATATATATTACATGGAATGATAACAAATAATATAGATACACCTATTTTTATCGCGATGGAAATTTTGTTAGTCGTTAAATTCCCTTATCTCAAGTGTTTTTTCTTTTTAATAAAATACGAAATGTACGTGACAAAGAATGTAAGAAATATTTTCTATAAAAATGACGAAGAAGAGACAAAAAGAAAATGGAAAAAAAAAACAGTTGGCTAAACGTAGCTCCCTTACCTTAATGTAAGCCATCCAAAGCCAAGGTGGAATCGTGTATCCAAAGAGTACTCTCGACGAATCGGTAGAATATTGTCTTCCATATAAGTACTCACCTGCTATCATCTGTAGTAAATTAAAAGTGTTATTTTAAGTAGGAGATTAACAAAAGGGTTCAGAATAACCATACCCGTATTTAAATGGTTAAAGATAAAATGTTCGAAATGTCATCGTAGAGGGGAAATGAAAAATAGGGTAGATAGGTAGGGGCGCGTTTTTCTCTGTCTCTTTCTCTTTCTCTTTCTCTTTCTCCATCCTTTGTGGAATCTTCTCCAATGTAAAAGCTACATCCGTATACCTAAAGTGGGTTAACCGGTCAAACTCGAAGTAAATGCTATGCCAGGTGATACTGGCCGATGCGGCGATCGAGACAGGAATTGTGTGAATGAAATATAACTGCAGCTTTGAGGAGTTTTACCTGCCTCCGACAACCTCTTTCATCTTTTCCGAGAGAACAGAATAACCTGAGCCTCTCTCTTTTTATACGTTGAAGGGATTATAAAGCTTTACTATGAAGCCTGTAAACTTCAGGCCGGCAACAGAAATAAACCTTTTTCAGATTCTTACAAATCCAGACATACCATCTCATATATATTCAGATACCTATTCCAAGAAATAAAAAAAAAAATATTTTATTCTATGAAAGAATAGAGATATTTAATAGTAATAATAATGTGACCCAAGGTGAAATTTATATACTTTATTCCGATATGTTTTTGGATCCTTTTCCGTTCAACTGATTCCATTTTCTCTTTCTTATCTTTTTGTTTATTCTGTAAACGCAAAATCAGATAGGCTCAAAACTATTGGCAATAGTTTAAATCGTATACAGATAACGAAGAGACGAGAGACCGAGAACGTTCGCGATAATATCACGAGTCATTTCTTTTTCTCGTAAATCGAGGAAACGGATGATCATAATGATGACCGACAACCATAACCACTGATTTCATCTATCACCTTAAAAAATAATAATTACTACAGGTGACTCACCGTACATATAGGAAGACAGAGGCCAATGACGTAGAGCATCGCACTAGTAACCGTGGACGAATGGTATGGATGCATCAATGATTCATCGTTGCAGAAAAACCCACGCTTGTATGGCTTACCAAAGAGGAAGAACATCAAAACGGCTAGACTAACTATAACAAATTCATAAAGATAATATGTTAGAAGAATCTGAGAAAAAAAACGGATCTTATATTTGACAATGCTGTATTATTTTTTTTTTCTTGTTGCTGTTTTATAAACGATCACAAGTTTCACCTGATCTTTCCAGGTAAGGGAGTCTCATTACTTTAATCATTGTGTCAGTTCATAACGATTTGCATACATCAGCATCCTCGGTTATTACGGGCATGGTAATTATGGTGAAAAAAATAAGAGATGAAAATAATGAGTAACGTTGGAAAATTATGGTGTCCGATGGAATAATTTGCGTGAGACACGCACATACAGAGTATATTTATGAGTAGGTAACGTCGTCAGGAATCGACTGCATAATTTTATTTCTTCACGGTCAATGCAAGAAAGAAGGAAAAATACAAAAATAAGAAAAATAAATCAGTAATTATATCATGTTATATTTACGTTGTCATCATAAACAAAATCGTTAAATGTACAAATTCTTTGAAACACGTAATAACTGAATTACGTTAAACTAAAGTAAAGCAAGAAAATAATTAATCATTTGAGATTTCACTACGATATTGCAATCATATTTTACCGCTCATTCTAGTGCTATTTCTTCGTTATCGGAATTTCTTTGTTAATCATTAAAATTTACAATGTCTTCTATTTTACTCGATATCAACGGCACATGTAATTTACCAGACAAAAATCTACAAGGAAAATTTATATGCGACAATATTTTTTAATAAATCATTAGAAATATTTGTCTTGTACAAAAGTATACAATTTTTTAAAATACGATATATATCTGGCTGTTTTCTTATAATAGGAACACGTCGGTCCGTAGTGTAATGTTATCGATAACGCGATAGAAATAACACTATACGTCATCTTCCATCGCCTATTTCTTCTTATATCTTTATCATGTACCAGTCTAACAGAAGAAACAATCATAATAAATAATCATAGAGAGAAGTTAATGCAGCGCAGTGCGGTAGTCGAAAAGTGTAAGCTAGATCGCTCAAACTACCAACATAGTCATAGTAAAATCGCCAATGAAATGTTCAACGTAACAAGGAAACTATGTATCTCGGATTTCAATGAATTGCCCTCTTTCTTTCTCTTTTTTCTTCTCTTTTTTCTCTCTAAAGGGTCGAGCAGGTTCTCGTCATCCATCCTAATGACGTCTCAAAGGGAGCGGTCATTGTGTATGTTCACGAAAGAAATAAGCTTTAACGCATACACCATTGATGAATAGTGTGAACTCGGTACGAACGTCATTGTGTACGGTGGACTGCTTTAATTTAACACTTATAGTAAAACTCGAACATTATCTCTTTTTTTTTTTTAACTTCATTAGATCTTTGTCGGGACAATCTGCAATTATCCATTAATCATCTTTTCAATGTCTATTTGAATTTTATAAAATGATATAAGGAAACCGTGGGATCTCGTTGTGTTGATATTATAAATTATAATATACGAACAATTTTTCTTTTTAATACTTTAGAATTTACCTTTCTGAAATTATATGAAAACCATGTGCTTAATAAGTCTGAAAAATCATTAATTGAACATAATAGACAAAAATCGTATTAACGTTACGAAGTTTCTATAGCATTACATTAATCAAAAAATATTCGGATGATTTAGAAAAAAAACTCTTTATTTATGTACATTAAAGATCTATTCATGAAAATTGGCACGGTAAATAAGTGAATTAGAAAATAATCTTTAAAACAAAGAAATCGCATGCTTCAAGGCATGTTTCAGCGATTCCAATGCGAGCAATCTTCCGAAGATATGTCGTTGAAAGAATTGTATTTCAGTACTACAGTTTGCGGGTTACGTTGTATCAAGTTCTGCAAAATTCTACGAAACTCTACGAATAGTTGAAATGCTTAAAATAAATCGCTCGTAAATAGTTATATCACACGATCTGTGGAATTATCAGAATAGAACGATGAATACTTATTTAATGAATATTAAATACGATTAGAAACGTTGCCGGGAAATTGATTTTTAATGGCATAATCTAACAACTCTTCATTACATTTTCTCTCTTTCTCTCTCTCTCTCTCTCTCTCTCTCTCTCTCTATCTCTCTCTTTCTATATATATATATATATATATAAGTATATATAATTACTATGTACATATACAAGTGATGAGTCTTCAAGAAAAATAATCATAAGAAAATTATGTATATATATAGGTACTAGTTTAGAAGTATAGTAATATAGAAGTTTAATAATATAATAATATAGAATAAGAGAACAGTAGTATAGAAGTAGAAATGAGTAGTATAGTGATACAGGTACATAATATATAATATATATGTATGACATCATGCAATTTTACGCCGGTGGAAGATTTACCTTGCATCTAGATTCTCACATTTTCCTATTCGTATATGAAAAAAAAAAAAAAAAAATAAGAAAAAAAAAACAATTGTTCCGCATATTTGTATATAAATCCAATATATGACATAACGAATTATTTCAGCTACCTGAAATAAGCATGATTCATCATCGTAGTAACGATAACGCGTAGTATAAATAGCAATATTTACACGAATTGTGAATCATGCTTAACTCATTATTGATTATTAGTTCCAAAATTTTATCGCCGAGGACAATAAAAGAGGAATAGGGGGAGGGGAAGTAACTACTTTTATATCTTTTAATAAGATATTATATACCTCAGGTGAGAATTTATATATCGATATCTTTTATTATCTATCTAATTAGTTTTACTTATGTAAGTAGATAAACACTATAATCATGACAAAGAATGTATCTAGCCAATTAGACTTCATCCATCGAGTTACTTCTTTATGTGTATTTAATTACATATAATTACGTATCTTTATGCTTTTTAGTACAATCATCTTTAATAGGCATTTAGCAATAATTAGCAATTTTTAGAAATATTTACTTTATTAAAAGAAACAATAAAAGACCAGGGAGCTTTATAGGCGTGTCGATTTGTTCGCTACGAAACTATGTCATCTTGCCTTGGGTCAGATCGATGAAACTAGAATGATATTTACGTAAGATAGTTTTTAAACAAAATATACCTAACCGTAGGAGACTCAAGAAAAAACTTGGTTTATAAAATTGCTCACTCTCCATCGATATTTGCTTTTATTCCTAATCATACACTTGCCATACCGTATATTTCAGTCGAGAACTCGAATGCTAAAAAACTAACCTGCAAAGTTATATTTCCTTTAATTTTGCACTTTTTCATGTATTCGAAAACAAATGTACCGTTATATAACGTTGGATTGGTTTACGGTAAAATCGTAAAATAAGTTATGATAAAGAAAATAGATGCGTCAATATATTTCCGAGACGAAAGTCGCGATAGTAGCTATAATGACGCATGAGTCAAAGAATGTCAAGAACAAGGTAAAATCATAGGGAACAACAAAAGTTACTTAAAAAAAAGATTAATAACATAAATAACTCGAAAGGTACATAAAAAATAACTTAAAACAGTGTGTGAAATTGTTTCGAAATTCATTATTAAAAACATCAAGGCTTTCTAGCTCTTTAAATTAATGATTAATCAAAGGAGTGGCTAGAAGGTTGACAAGTAACACTCGAGAAGGTGAGTTATTGCTTATATAGTAAATTGACGATCCTTACTTTCAATGACCTCGACGATTGCGTAAATTGTTGCGAACTAAGAGTGGGGACATTGTTAGGCGAAATACTGAAGCAACAAGGATACTTCCAAGAATCACGGGTGAATTAATTACAACCGAATTCATCGCTTAGTTGGGCCTGGAAACGAGCAAACGGTTTCTATATGATATATGTAGAAACGTGCAAAAGATAATATTGTTTTTTTCTTTTTCTCTGTAAGGGAAGAAAAGATGGAGAACTCGCGGATAAGCGAGCGTAGCCTCGAGGATATCTGTTTTCTTGGACAAGTGCACGGCAACGCGTGCTTCCACAGAGATATAAAATAAGAAAATTTGCGCGTGTTCCGCAAGCGTATTTGAGTTTATTCGAATATATTCGATTCAGAGATTAAGCCTATCCTTTGGGATCGCAATCAAACGTACCGCCTTACGGTGCCTTCGTCTGTCACGATCTGTCAGCTCGTTTGACGTAACGCAATCATCGTTCATTGTACCCTCGATTGAGTAAGACGAGACTCGCAAAAGCTTTTAATGCCGCTTTCCCTTTTTCTAACGGGAATGCATTACTCTTAAGATTTACAATATCGTTTACGATAACAGTAAATCACTTACCGACAAGTAAGCAGACAAAGTCGATGATGATTTTCCGTAAAAGTAACTTTGACGTTCGATCCATCTTCTTTCCGTCGACGTTTCTCTTGTCGTACTAGTTATACAGTCCACACAGCTCGATTTTTGCTTCGCGCGGCTCTATGTAGTATGGATATTCGTGCATGTACGTGTATCTACAAGCGCGCGCGTGCGCACGTGTGTGTATTTTATTGAGAATAAGAAGAGTACGCGCGCTAACGCGATGCAAAATATCATGCGTGAGATATATATCGGAGTCCTCTGTGAAATTTCTGTTCCGTTTTGTGTCAAGCGTTAAAGAGAAATAAGTTTGCTCGGTAGAGCATGAGGAAAAATGGAAATAAGGAGATTGAAAGATAGAAAGGAAAAAGAGAAAGTGAGAGAGAGAGAGAGAGTGTGTGTGTGTGTGTGTGTTTGCGTGAGTGAGAGAGATTTCACGACAAAAACAACCAACTCCTTCAAGATCCGAACGAAAACTGTGCGACGACGGCGGTTCGCGGCGGTCGAAGAATGCGTCTGCGCTCGTTGCCGCTTCGCTATTGCGGGGCGCACGTGCGCTTTTTGATTGGACGGCAAGTGCCTAGACGCCCTTCGAATCTGTCGCTTTATAAATAAAAAGCTGCAACGGACGTGATTTCTCGCGAAATTCTGAAAGAGATCGTTGATCCGTTGAATATCGTACGAACATCCTAATCGATAAAAAAAACCTTAGAAGACATATGGAATCGTAAGTCGTTTTTTCTTTCTCTGTCTTTTTCTTTCCTTTTTTTTTTTTTTTTTTAAAGATAACTAAACGATCCGCAATGACATAAGAACGCTATTAGATGCTGTCAAGAAGCTCTTTTCAATTGCTTCCTCTTTATATATAATTATTTTTGTATTATGCGTAGATCAAGTTTCAATTACTATTATCGTCATGTTCAGTTATGATTTTTTTCACTTATCAAATTGTACATATTCACGTACTACCGAAAAAAAATTACGTTGGAAGGCATAAATGATAAAAAATTTGATAAGTTATGATCAACAATCGCCTTAATTTGATAAATAATTCTGATTTTTCATATATATACATATATATATATATATGTATATATATATATATTGTCACTGGTTTTATTTAAGGAGATCCTTTGTTTGGTCACTCCATCGAGTTTATGTAATATAATGTAGCTCTTATAGTCTTTTTTTTTGCATAACCTCTCTTATGCGTTTTGTCGAATTTAATGTTCTTCGTGAAAGTACAAATGAAAGTTAACTTTCGAAAAAAAATAAATATATAAAATATTAAATAAATTAAAAATGTTAAATAAATTTTTGCATATTACTTAAGACTGTTGATATTTCAGTGATATTTTGTATGTACGCTCGCATATTAATTTACTAAAAAACGCACGATTATAATAATCGTATTTTTCTCGATTGCACGTACGTAAGTTGAAAGTCAGAAAATGTAAAAGGCTTCAAGTCGTATTTATGTATGTATGCACTATATATATATATAAACACACACACACGGATAAAATTATATAAAAGAGTAATACATTTTTTACATTACGTTAATGAGCGGTAATATTAAATAGTAGAAAAAGAAGTTTATCAGAAGTGTATACACATATGTATATACGTACGTACATATGTGCTATATAACATACCAAATATATAACATACCAAGCATTATAGATATACAGACATTTACTAATAACAGAAATATATATATATATATATATATATATATATATATATATATATATATACACATATATATATATATACATACATATTTCTGGTGACAAATAAAGTGATAATAATGTCCACATTAACGGATTAGTAAATGAAAATAATGTTATCGTAGTCATTTTTTACCATTATCTTATTTATTAAATTATCTAATCTTTAGAATCATCTGATTTTTGTAACGATATTTACACGCGGTGTTCATGGAAATAAATTCGCGTAAATTTAAATAATACAAAAATAAGGTAAAAATAATAATTTGTTAAAATTGTTAATAATGTTTATTTTTTTGTTCTTTTCGAAATACATGTTAAATAACATCTGTTGAAGCGACTTAATATTCATATGATATAACTGGTTGTGCTTTCTCAAGTGTTATATATATCATAACATGGCGCTATTACCTTTCCATAATAATCTAAATTTCTGCCATATAATCATAGTAATATGTTTTAATAAAAAAATCTATGAAGGTTACAAATAAAGATAAGGTCATTAGCCTGCATTATACTTATCTGAAAAAATCGGATGCTGTAATGCACAGGTTAGGTTTTGGGGATCTTTTCAGAAGCAAAAGACGATAAGATTAAAGAAAAACGTAAGTTAAATATGTTCAGGCAAACATGCTTTGATTTATCATCAGAGCTTCCTTCATACTACAAGCACGCCGACTCTATAAAGTCAAATTACGAGATAAGACTGATACTTGAGTCTCATTGTTCATTGTAAAAAAAAATAAGGTACTACTCGAGATTTTTTACGCATTTTCATGATTATTTTATTAATATTAATAATAATATTATCGCTATCATCGTCATCATTATCATCATTATTATTATTAATATTAATATTAATAATAATAATGATGATAATTATGTTTATTATATCCGATGTGACAAATGCACATATTTTGATTGATTTTTCTTCGAAAAAATCGATAATTGTATATTTATCCAACGGACGTTTAATTGTAAAATAAATTAAAAAAGAATATATATCGTATCATATTTCGGCTTAACATGATTGCGTATTTATTATAGGGCAATTATATACAAAAGACAATACAGAACGAAGCAAGTACATGGAATTTACCTCCTTTCTTCGTCTGTAACAATTACCATGTACAGGATATACCTGACAATTATTGCTAATAATATAAGCGACCGTCGACTGTATATAATACAGACAAAAATTTGTCTAGGCTTGTCTGTAATTTAGCTCTGCCTATGTGTATCATTTATTGTATATGTGGTCGAAGCAACCGATCGTCAATCGTAACGCTTAAGTACATTCAACAGTCAGCATTACTTAATTTTACAGATTTACAGTCATATTTCGAAGACTGTATAAAATGAACATTATCCGCGTATATAAGATCAAATCGCTGATTCATTTAATTGAATCGTTTCTATCGAGTATCGTTCCTTGCATATAGGAATTACATTTAAAATAATGTAATCATTCGAATACATTCCTGATGGTTCTACTTACGAAGGACATGTAGTACTTTGTCAATTAAAACATGATAACTTAGAAATAATGACTCATTAATTGTTTCATCTATATCATTCATTTCATACTTTCCGCGTACATTAGTCTAAGCACTTATCGTCCATTCGTAGGTGTCAATATTAATAGTAGACTATCGATCGAATTATCTGTCGGTATAATTTATTTTTTGTTATTCACTATACTTGCGCGCATGTATGCTTATGAAAACTATGCAGTGACAAGAGCAATGTCAATCTTTTCTTTTATTCTTCCTATAACATTTTTACCTACTATTCTTTTTCTAATGCATGTTACGTGTTTGAGATTAATACAATTTAATTAACAAATATGATACACAAGCATTTTATCTTATACGAATATCAATAATTTACGTTACATCGCATTGACGATAGTAGATAATAATAATAACGCAATAATATTCTTATATCGTAGAATATTTCATATGTATTGTAGTCGTGCAGTATAACTGTAATAATAGTAAGAAAATGTTTACTCCTTTCAACATGAAAATCTGCATTGTGATGCATATAAATAAATTTTGGATAATTCTTACACAAGAAAATAATTGTGTATCTTAGCTTCAAATGCAATATTTTCGTGACTAGAAAAATTAGAGCCAAACTGTGTAAAGAGTTTTTCGTATCCTCATAGTCACTTTGAACAAGTTCTTTTCTTTTTTTTTAACTAGGAACATAATTACAAAAAGAAGTAATATTTGCTGGTCTTACACAACTCGTTAAAAATATAAAAATTAATTTAAATTATATCAAATTCATGATCTATACATTATAGCTTTCAAATTTTTCCGAAGTCATTTCCACATAGTACAATGATTACAGTTAATTTACTCTGTACAAATTGCAAACTTCTGTTAAATATTAATTTAAACATATGCAAACACTTATTCGCACAGCCTCTTTCATTAAGTTCTACGCACGCACACATATTCCAAATTCGTAGTTAACGGAGCACAAATTCTATTTCAAAAATGGTGCTAATTGCATCTTTACACTGCTCTTTGGTTATTATAAGAGACTTTGGTTGTGCTAACCGCTAATTTCTTTTTTTTGACTACAAAAGACATATTGAAATATATTTTTTGTACATATTATTAGACCCAGAGAAATATACATAACCAAAATGTTTTTATGATAAACAATGGGGAAAAAAAAAGATTGTATTTAACTTTTTACTATTACTTACTCCAAAACATATATAGAAAAAATATTCTATGCTTAAAATTTCTCTTCCTCTTTCCTTTTTTTCTTCCTTTTTCTTTTTGTACTTTTCATATCATAATAATTAGACAAATTCAAAATATAATTTCAAAAATTGTCAAAAGCAATATTACACAAATTCTCTTTCTAATAGTCATCTTCTTGACTCTGATGCATATGCAGTTATAGTACTATCGACACATCCCGCTGCTAAAATCACACGATAGGGATGAAAACTAAGACAACTTACAGGACTAATTCGTGTACCCATAAAACCTTCATGAAACTTTATTGTATTGAGATGATGTCCAAGCGTATTATAAACACTGATGCAGTGATTCGTTGAGCCGCTAAAATAAATTAATATAAGAGGATTCTCTGAAGTAAAAAAAAATACTTAAAGAAATTTTAATATATTTTTTACTTACCAAGCAAAAACATTAGCATTTTCATGAACAGCTAATGCTGTAATGCCTTGCGTTATCTGTACAGTATTTATAGAAGAATTTTTTCTTATGTCAAATATTCTAATATCCCCGGAAGAAGATCCAGTAAATAATTGTGATATGAAGCCATCAGACTTTCTCAAATGTGTTCCCAACACCCATGCAGTATGTTCTCTCCACGTCATAATTCTCGCTTCCAATGGAGGCAATCTCCGATCGAAGAGTCGAACTGATCCATCACCACAGCCTAATGCCATCAAAGATCCTAGAATTGAAAACATAAAATATGCGTGACTACTTTATTACAATTTAAACTGAACGATAATATAAATTGTAATACATGTTTATATTCTTATATTCTTATATACACATAAAGAAATACATATTGTATTCCAAAATTAATCTCTTTCTTGTTTTTCTTCAATTATCGAACAAATAATTTTACACCTTGTTGATGTATTGCAGAACAGAGTATTTGATTGAATTAATGGATTGACAAATAAGTAATTGAATTTTTATTAAAAAATATTTAATAATGGATTGTTTATTTAAATATAAAATATTGAAAAATTCCGACATTACTTATTGGCCAACTCGATACAAGTGAATATATGTGTGTAAAAATAATATTTTCATTTATATTAGAACTTATAAAGAATTACAAACCTGTATTATCGACATCAACAGACGTAATACAACAGTCGGCACCTGTTGGTATATCTTGCTTTTTCAACTCCGTTTCTGCATCCCACAATCTCACAATACGAACATCACCTGTCACAGCTAAAGTTAGAGACTTTTGCTCCCATTTAGTAACCAATCCTGCCGTTGCTAAATAGAAAATCCCTTAATATTCCTGTGAAAAATATATTATACTTCCAGGAATATACAATTATCTGTTATTTACCAGTGGAAGTCCTCGCTAATGGCTGTATATCAGACAATGCTTGCCATGCAGTGAGCAAGACAGGATCACGTCCTAAAGTGCTACTGTAATTTTTCCACACTCTAATCGAACCATCATCTGAACCAGCCATTAATAACGTTACATCGTGAGCATTGATAAACTCCAGAGTTGTAATACGTGACATTCTATTACCACGACTTGCGTAATATGTTAGTTTAGCACCGTTTTGGCAGTCCCATACTCTGTACATATATATTAATCATTTTGTATTACAGATGTAATATAATAATCTGATATTAATTTATTTAATCATGACAAACAATAAATATTTTAATAATTTCATGGTTTCTAATACTTTTCAAGCAATAAATCATAAAATACAATCACGATATTAAAATTGAGATATACTCTTTTTAAGAACGTTTGTGTCTTTGATTTGGAAAGTTTTTACAACGACAGATATACTATTAGATTGTGCCACACTTCCATACACAACATATCTGTATTTGATATAAATACCAGTGAACTGAATGAAAATGTTAATATTACCCGAAGTAATCCTTCAATGCTACCGCCAAATGTGATTCAAACGGATGGAACGTAAGAACATCTGGAGACTGAGGACATCTAGTATGAAATACTTGAGATTCTATTCTACTTTGCATCGCTCTCAATTGTTCTTCTTTCGCATCACGTTTCTGTCGTTTGTTTCGTAAATACCTGCAGAAATAATTTAAAAAATTTGTGTCATAATTATATCATTGACATAAAAAATAGATATGATAATAATCCCATCTTGCTTTCGATAATACAAATTACCTCCATTCGCGTTCATAATGTGCCCTGCTTTCCATGTCGCTTATTGATTCAGTTTCATTTTTTAAAGTAACAGGTTGTGCGAATTGTGCACAACTCCATTCAACAAATTGTGAAGTAGTTAAAGGAGTTTTAATATCAAATATTTCATCTGCTTCTTCTGATATCTTGAAATAAAGAAAAAATAAATATATAGTGATGTATATACAGGGGAGACTTAAATATGCGTAAAGTACAATATGTATTTCCCTACTCCTACTGTGCGAATACTTAAGTCCCCCACTGTTTATACAATCTGTATGAGAAAACAAAATAATATTTTATATTTACTGTAATGGGAACTGGTTTCCTAGGACGATTACCATGTGAAGACATTCGTGCAGATCGCAATAGATCTGTTCCAGAATTAACTATAGGTGGTGATTCTCCTTTGCTGTTACTAAAGATGATATAAAAATCTTAGTTATTAACTAAGATTAATTAAGTTATTGTTTTAACTTAAATCTGAAAATGTATTTACTAACCTTAAATAACTAGTTTGATTTGATGGAGAGGGTGGAAGGGACAATGATGAGGATACTTTTGTCTCTACTACTTCTTTAGGCATAGACGACTCTTTAACCTGAAATTTTATGATGACAAATTTGCTTTAATTTCACTAATATACCAATAACTAGACAATATACATAAAGATATTTCTTTTCATCATGCTAATATGCATTACCTGTCTGCGAATATGACTTGTCACTTTCTGAGACATCACAGCTACCGCAGGATGAGGATCATTGTCAAGATTACCAAGTCCATGCCATAATTTCATGTATACACTACCATAAGATAAACTTGGTAAATTTCCTAAAGAACTATGACCTATGATAAAAATGCACTACATTAATGAAGAATAATAAATATAAAATACGATTGTTCTATAAAAACAATGTATACAAAGTGTCCACAAGGATTATTATGAAATCTAATAATTTTTTCAAAAAACACAAAGCAAATCAATTTTGTTTTCAAAGGCGACATATCCTTATCATAAACTCATCCACTTTGGAGTAATTCATTTAATTTAAGATTGTTAAAAGGATTAGCTTAAAGTGAGTGAGTTTATAATAAGGATCTGTCCCCTTAGAAAACAATATTGACTTTAAAGCGTTTTTTGAAAATATTACTTGTTTTCATAATAATTCTAAAGGCACTTTTCACTGGAACACTATATATTATATTGTATTGTATTATATTATTGTGGAACACTATATATTATATTGTATTATATTATATTGTATTATATTATATATTATATTATATTATATTCGGTTGGTATATATGTATCAAAGTAACAAATGGTCATTGAATATTTAAAATTGAAGATATAAAAAGATCTATTGAACACATGAATAGTAAGAAAGTTGTGTAATCAAGAACATGCAATTGAATTCCTAATTATTATTACCAAATGACTCGCAAGGTTTCCTCACGAACTCCCAATTATTTCCTGGCATATGAATGAAACAATACAAGTAACTATTATCTTGAGATCAATTGATCACACAGAATGATATAATACGTAAAAATGTTACCTAAACTACTAATAGAGGATGAAGAAGAAACTCTTTTTATACGATCTTGACCAAGCCCATCAGTTGTATCTACAGTGTATGTATTATTAGGAGACAGCATCTTCAAACGATCTCGTGAACTAATACGTCTCATTCCACTTAATGGTGATAATGTTTCTACGATTAAATCTTTTCTGCTATTTTCTTCAGCTAAGGCTAAAGTCACAAACGAATTCTCAAAATGTAGAACCATCCATTGAAGTGCTACTACCAATTCCTATAATGTTCATTCAATTTTATGATAATTCTTTCTTGTCAATAATTCGTAATTTAAAAAAAAAAAAATAAAGCATACGTACTTTTCTTACTAAGGGACACATATCATGAGAAACAGTATTAATAAGGGTCATAGCAATAATTTGATCGATATTGTTTGCATGTTCGCTTCGAGTTGTTACGCTGTTTATAAAAGTTCCCAGCGCGTAAACGCTAGCAGCTCGTACCTACATAGTTTAATAATCATAGTTCATTGATTTTTATAACATGTACCAAAATAAAAGACTTTCTACCTCAGGAACAGGATCATGTAGTAATATGAAAAGTTTTTCATGCGCAATGTCTCTTACTCCACACCATCTTGCTTTATCATAATTATGCCAAAGTCTTCCAAGACATAAACAAAGCCACTGACGTAGTAATGGATGAGAGTCACCTAATTGTTCAAGACAAATTGATACAAGACTTCCATGATTTGCAGCAACTTGCCCAGGTCGATAATCATTTACAATAGAAGCTAGCACAAATGCTGCTAATGTTCTGTGTTCCCGCTGAAATATGGTTAATTTGAAGATATACATAACAATGAAGTCAGTAATAAATTAATTAAATATTATGACTACAGATATTGCTGAAAATAATATTAAATTTCATACCAATATTGAAGTGTCTTGCAGAACAGACAGAAAATATTTATGACCATCATCTCGTACTAAATCAGCCTGACAGGTCTACAATTTAAATAACAACTGTGCATTAACATTAGTATTAAAACGAATAAAATAATAACTATAAAATGTTGTAAAATATAACTTACATTGTCCACTGCAAGAATTTTTGCCCAGATAAAGACAAGTAAAGGTCGAAGTTCTTTTGCATTGCTTTGAAGTAATTTTAAGACATACGGAAAAATTCCAACGCTTAATGCTAAATTCACAGCCCATGGGCCAAGGTCAAGAAAACGTCCCAATAATTCCAATGCTCTAAGTCTATGTACTTGACTCAAAAGCACTTGTAACACAATCGGAAGTTGTTCTGGAGGATTACGATTTTTTGAGCCCAATGTAAGCCACACTTGAAAAGCTGTTAATTGTTCTTCAAAGAAAGGAGAATGTACAAATTGTTCTTCATTTTCAAGAATCTGTGGTAGTTGTGCTAAACATAAATCAAGTGCCAAATCCCAGGCTTGCCACATCGGATGCTAAAATTACAAATAAAATAGAAAATATTATATTGATATATTCCAAAATTTTATCAAAAGTTAAAAAATTTTAATTTGTTATTTCTAAGATAAATATTTCAATATTGATTTTTACCTGATATGTAGGTGGTAACTTTGGACAGGATACTGGAGTACAGTCATATGAACGAAGTATTCTTTCGGCAAGTAAAAAGTTTCTAAACAAACTAGCAACTAACAAATCTTGTCTAAACAATCTTTGGAATAAATCTGAAAAAACAAAATATCTACTTAAGAATTAATTACTATTAGTAATTTTAAAATAATAAAGATTTATTAAGAGCTTAACATACCTCTAGGTAAAGTGTTCCATGCTATGGTATCTGTAATTGCTGTAAATATCCAATTTAATTCCCCTAACATAGTTCTTCTATCGGTCAGCTGACCTGGAATTCTGTAATGTACGCGATTACATACTGTATTGAGTTGAATAATATCGCAATTTTCAACATTTTATATCTAAATAAACAATACTAGTATTTCTTACTAAAAATTTTTACTTCATTTACTGGCTAATCTAATATATTAATAGATAATAATTATTTTTTCAAAATGTATACAATAATGACCTAATATCATCTAAAATTAAAGGAATTCTAAAAATCGATTAAAATAAATATTCATCTTACTTGTCAATCAAATCCAATGATATCTTTGGGATTAATTTGGTAGTATTTTGCATCACAAACCTACATAAAAATTACTTTAATGAATAATATGAACAACAACAACTACATTAATTAATAATATGAACAACAAGTATTAGATGCAATCAAAAAATATTTGCAAATTTGTTTTCTTACCAACGTAATGCAATTTTTATTGGTGTAGTAAGGCAAGATGTAAACACATCAGCTGGCAGATCTGGATTCATTGGTAAAATCTGATTAGCTGCACATGCTGCCAATTGAATGCAGTTTTTATAAGACGGGATTGTAGAATTTGCAATTCCAGTCGCACAATTTTGTTGCACAGCCTGCTTTTCCATCTGAAAAACAGAAATTAATATCATATATAATTTATGATCACAAATGTGAACTTAACAAAACATTTTTACCTCATATTCTTTTTCATGCTGTTCAGCAAATTGTTGGAAGGACTCTACAATAATGCCAGCATTAGAGCAATCATATACATAGATACTAGGTGCTCCCATCCATGTTTGTAAATCATACACTGACAATGGAATGTATTGTGTATAAGTCTGTAAAAAAAAATCCGTGTCTCAAAAAGATACGCAATTTAATAATTGAAAAATGATTTTTACACCAACCCTATTAAATACCCATATTTCACCATTACTAGTAGGTTTAGGTACACCATGTCCATTGTAATGAAAAAGAACACGTTCTTCCTTAGCGTTTCTCCGTAAAGAGGTACATAATTTTTTAACTTCTTCTACTGTAGGATCTAAGCTCTGTTTATAACGTGCTCTAGGCTGCCACCTTTCATACTGTTTCTGTAAATTTGAGCCTATCATTTCAAGAGCTTTTTGTGGGCTTACAGATGATGGATCTGTAGCAGATAAATTAGAAATTTAAATTTTTATTTACATATTTAAAATCTTATGTTATTGCTCATTTATTTAGGTACAAAAAAGTAATTATTATAAACAAATTGTTAAAAATCAATTACTTCAAAATTTAAGTATATGCACTATATATTCTATATCAAAGTAAATATGTTAAATGTAATAGAACATTGATGTAATATTATATAGAAGTAATGAAAGATACAGATAGCAAATTAAGTAAATAACATTAATTACCAATCCAACATTCTAAACGAGCACATGGTTGTGTTTTAACAATATCTGGTGGATCGACACCAACATTTAAACAAAGTACCAAAGCCACGCTAACTGTTTTCATCTGCAAAATGAAAAAAAAAGAAATTACAGTAAGTTTATCTTAATAAAAAAAATCTATAATATTAAGAACACTAAGGCAATTTAAATTAAGAAAAAAAGAGAGAAAAAAAAGAGAACCGACCCGTTCTTTCATACGCCAAGTTTGCGTGACACAATTGATACCCTCGATTGTTGTTGTATGTCGAGGTTTTTGAAAAGCAACAGGCATTTTCCAATCGTCCTCGGTCAAATTCGAATTGTCTTCCTCGTGGCATGACTTTGCGTCGATAACTGACATCATCCACTTATATTTCACGGAAAGCCTCTGCCGGTTTCCACGAAAGACACGTTTCGATCACATCAAATTTCAATTCACTTTTACGCGGACTACAGTCTGTAAACTTAAAAATAAGAGATCACAAAGCACACGAATCGCAAATGTATCGAATTAGATCCGGACTTTGTAAGTTTACCTGAACAGTCGCCATGATAAAATTCCATGCGACTCATACTATCAGGTTGGCCAATAATAATGTAATCGATGAATTTCTCTACAAGTTAGATTAGTTTCTTTGTTGCGTCTATTGGCAACAAAATTAAAAGTTTATTGGGAGATAACAATTATGTTTTCGAGAATGAATATTTCAAATGTTTATTTATGTATCTTTCAAATATTACATAAAAATAAAATCTAAAAGATATATAACTGCTTTTTAAAGTAATAACTGATTATGAATTTGAAGTCTGACGTATAAATCTGACGTAGAAGGATAGAGACCAAAATAAATAATGCATGTGAATGTCTTCTTTTCTTGCCGTACGGATAAGGTAGGGAGAACAATTGCGCGCGTTAGGTGTTCATGGGCGTGATTAAGTTCAACCATGGATTAGGTTTTATTGTTCGATATTCCGAAAACACGAATGGTTGTGTTCAATAGCGATGATTGAAGCTTTCGATCTTGCGATTGTTCTGCTATTCATAAGTGGAAATTAATTCTCCTCCAGTTAGCATGTAGGTCCTGAATTCTCGCTAAGCGGCATGTTATCCCAGAACTCAAATTTCAGAGAAGAGTCACCTTCACCCGTTCGGTATTATTTGCGATTTATCGAAATATAATTCTAGATTATATAACGCAAATACTATCGAGCGAATGATTGCATATTTCAATGTATTTCCAAAATCATTCCTTTCTAATTCTAACTAAACATTAAACTACTTATATTTTACATTGCTAATAATACTTCAATAGATAAAACAGATTAGATGTAGAACTTGAAAATAATTTCTTAGAAAAACGCATTGAAAAATTCTAGTTTCTTTACTATAGTTAATTTATTAATGATGATATATATACATAATTATTAATAACTTTATAGTTGATATTTTGTTCATACCCGTCGCTGAAGTCATACGTCATGTGCGTAAAATGGTGAACTAAACAACCATAACGGTCGGACTATGTTTGAACATGGAATGAATGAATTGAATATGGTTGTATATAAATGGATTTTTATCAGTTTTTGGACAAACAACGGGCGAACCAATAAGAATATTCTATAGAATTGTCCATCTCGTATCAATTACTTTGCGCTAAGTGTAATCATCGGTGGTAAAGTTATTGACAAAATTTGAATGATACTAAAAAGACTATTGCATTAATACCACATAAAACTGAAAAGGGTGTCAAGATTGCTTATTTACAATTTTTGTATATAATACTGTGTAAAGTTTTTCTGTTCTTTGTAGAGTAAAATCTTTATGATCTGTAACAAAACGTTCATAATATTAAAAAAAAGACAGGAACGAATTATAACTTTGTGACAATGGATAAAAGAAAGATACGATTAAAAACAACTTTGCATACAAATTTGAATCATATTTCAAGTCAAACTTCAATAAGTAATTCAAGTAACGAAGATAATCTAACGAATAAAGAATCAACATCACGAAAACGTAAACTACCTGTTTTAGATATAGTAAAAAGCAGAAGCAAGAATGATTCTAATCTTTGTTTATCGCAAAATGAAGTAACAAAAAAAAGGAGAAGCAATGTAAATCTAACACAAGAAATAAGTAAGCTTTCTCAATATGAAAACCATTCCAAAATAGTTGATATATCATCACAGAAAATAATTTCAAGCATTTGCAAAACTCCTCTTAAAGCAAAACAAACATTTAGTGTTCCAGAAAAAAATAATGACAATATTGTTGAAAAAGAAAAAAGTAGAAATATGCAAGAAAGCATAAGTAATATACAAACTACTCAAAAAACAAAACTATTTATTGATTTTCTAAGAAAATGTGGTATTACATTGGTTTCTGATGGAGCATGTATATTTAGTAAGTTTCTTTCTTATATTTATATTATTGCTTAATATAAACTATATAATATATTAAATATTCTCATAGACACAGAAGTTACAACAATAAAACAAAAAATGAAAGAAAAGTTAAAAAGTGAAGAATATAAAAAACGTGAAATTATAAATTCTTTGGAAGAATACATTGATAATCAAGACAATTTACAAAGTATCTTATGTGACTTTGAAGTTTCTTCTGATTATAAAAGCTTTGATCATATAAGTAATACATGTATTGTAAGAATTTTATTACAAGTATCAGAGTTACAACCAGATATATATGTGTACTTTCTAAATAAGTTAAATGAATCTGTTCTTTTAGCGTAAGTGGCATTATTTTCTAAAAACTTTAAAAGATTTAATAATAAATATTATAGAAATTAAAATGTTATATAATATCTAAGATTTAAATATTTTATTTCAAATAAATCATATATGATTGATTATAAAATTCTATTTATATTATATTTCACAGTGAATCTATAGAAAAAGTACCTTGGGCTAGAACATTATTGCAGAAATTTCGTTTTTTAGAAATTATCATTGAACCAGATGAATTAACAAAATGTTTGGAACAACTTCTTGAGACATGTCCCTTATGGTTTCAACGTGAATTAATTCTATGTATACCTGATATAATAACAGAAGTACAACATCAAGCTATTGCTGAAATTCTTAATAAATTAATGGATGATAATAATGAACTGATTGGCTCAGTACTAGACTGTATTAATAATTTAACACTTGGAAAAGAATATTTGAATGATTATAAAGAGAAAGTACTAGAAATGTTAAATAAACATGTAAAAACAGATATAATACCTGCCATTACTAAGTAAGTACAAAATATTTCAAACTACGTAATTTCAAAAATCATATTAATTTTTAGAAAAATGAATATATTAATGAATTTATTAACTTTTATTATACAGATTTATTCTCAGCGATTGCACAACAATGGAGACATACAAGAAGATATTATGTGTATTACGTAATCTTGATATGCAGCCTCTTCATGGTGAAGAACTTGAAGATTGTTATAACAATCAAATGATTATGATCCAAAATATAAAAATGAGCATTCTACTCTCAAAGAATATGGTATGCGCATCATTAATGATCGTAAAAAAAATTATCAAAGATCCAAAACCAATGGATATTATATTACTACTTCTTATATCATCTACTGGATCATCCAGAAGAAAGAGCGTTGATGCTATTCTAAAGCAACATGTACGATCTGGATTTTACAGATTAAGTTTACTACAACTTTTATATAATAATTATAAGGAGGTATTTACAATAAATTGTAAGTCATTTTTATTTACCATAGCAATATACAAGTGTCTTCTTTATGGATAATTTGATTGCAGGTTGTACGACATTTACAATCATCTGTGATACAATTAGCAAGCAATTTATTGAAATTGGAAGAAAGAATTTATGTGGATTTTGCGATTGAATGGTTTCGATTACAGTTTCTTAGTCAAAAAGATACTATTCACAAGCAGCGTGAAATTATAGAAAAAATCATTTTACTTATGGGTAATAATGATCAAACAGCAAAGAATGCCCTTAAATTATTGTGTAAAATGGCCATGGGAACAGAAGAAAAAGAGTATCTATATGCACACTGCAATCATTTAAGAATTCTATTAGAAAAAATAGATCATTTTGATATTGAAGAAGTTGGAACATTAAATGACTTACTGCATAGTTTATGTACAAATACACTGGCAGAATCTCTACGTGATGATTTATTTATAGTTTTACAAAAGCAACTTTCTGCGATAAAACCATTGTTAGTATTATTATTCCACAACTATGATATCTCTACATAAATGTAACTGTGTGTTTCTCATTCCTTTTAGAATAAAATGCAAAGGAGTTCTTGGAGCTGTCATGGCAATAAAACATTTGGCATGTAAACCAGACACTCATGCATCTGCTCATAATTTATTCAGTATGAAATTTGTATCCTTTATATTTTTTTTTTTTCTTTTTACTTAGATAAATGTTTCCTATAATTTTCTGAATATAAAAATATTTCTTTTCTTTTTCTTTTTACTACTTAATCTCATTGCATACATGAATGAGTTTTTTCATGAATGGTATTTTCCACAGAAAAAGTTCTTACTGCAGTAAAGTCATGTCCACGTTCACAAGCATTATTTTATGATCAACTGGCACAAGTTATTTCACAAACCGAAGATATTCATGAAGAATTTCTTCGATGCGTGACTGTTTATATACAAGATGAATTAATCAACACTTACATGGTTAATAAATTGGATTATAAGTAAGTTGAATATTATAAACGTATGTGAATTAATTCTAATAACATCTATAATGTATTGATATTATCCGTAGCGGGGAACTTATACCTAAATTTGGTTTAAATAATGCAGAAGATGAGCCACAGAATTTGGTTTTAAATTTTAGCAATAAAAAGTATGGAGCTATTGTGCCTATTACATTTAGATTATTAAAAACTTGTTGTATGAAACTTAGTGAAAATGGGGATTTGGAAGACATAGATTCTTTATTAGGATGTTCCATTTTAATGCCAGAAAATTTTGATATACCAGAGCCTCTTATAGTAGATCTTGTAGTATCCTGTATTAACTGGTAAGTGGATATTGCAAATCAATAATAAATATTATGAATCATTACATAATATTCATGTATTTATTTACAGGTTTAGAGAAGTTATTAGTGGCTTTGTAACCCAATCACAATTTTTATTACGAAAACAAGTATTAACACGATTAAATGATTTAATGTTTTTGCAAGGAGAGTTAAGTACAATGTTGTCCCTGTGTGATTCAAAATATCAACCATCACCATGCTATTTTCATTATTTTCCACCTCCACTATTTTTAAAAGTTGAAAAAACTATAAAAAAGAAAGGAAAAAAAAAATCCTTAGATAAAAATGTAAATACATGTGGCCAAGAAAGTTGGGAAATTGGTTCTATATTGTGCTCTAAAAATCCAGCATATTTTAGGAAACTCGATGCAAAAGTATTTCCTTACATTTGTTTTTCTTTATATAATATTACTATATTAAAAAGGAAGATACTACTTTATTAAAATTTCTTTTTAGATAATACATTTATTAGATTTTAAATTAGATTTAAATGCATCATCAACAACACAAAGTATTTCAATATCCCAAGTATGTTTTATTGTTAAAGAACTTCTGGGGATGTTTGAAAATGATTTGAATGAAACATTTTTGAAAGATATCATACATTTATTGCCAAAAATATGTGGAAAATTACAAGAGATTGTTATCGAACTGAGAGAAGAAGATACTGATGAAAAAAGGGAAGGGGCAAGATTGATATTATGCCTTTTAGCAACAGTTTTTAATTGGAAAGAATTTCACAGTGCTATTTATAATTCAATGCTTCGTGGTACAGTACATATTGTGTTTATATTTCTTATATAAAATTTTGTCTGTAATAATTGATAATCATTTTTATGCATTCTAGAGGGATTACGAATATTAGCAAGTCAACAAAATGAAGCAAATGCCACGCTTAGATCTTGCAAAGAACTAGTTAGTGAATCATGCAAATATATTGAATCTTTATCTGATATAGCCACACGAATATCGATCAGCGTTGCTCTTATTACAATGTATCAGTCAGTAATGAAACACTCAGAAAGTTATATGCAGCAGCATAAAGATAAGAATGGTAAAACATGTATGATAACTAGCAATAAGATAAATATTTCTAACTATCAAAATATTCACTATCACCATGTATCATTTTTAATTGCATATATTAGCAAAAATGGCATTGGGTTTTTTATCTTTGGACTGGTCTAAAGATAAACATGCAGGAACTTCATATAAAGGTGCTGTTAATATTCTTATAAAAAGTTGGATTGATTATGAATTATCACCTCTTGATACAATAACTATGTTATTGGAATGGCTACCAAGTGAAGTTATAAAATTGGAAAAGTCTCATGATTACTTAGATAGATTACCATCAATAAATAGAAATAATTTTCACTTGCTATATAAAAAGATATTTGATGGTATGACTAAAGGTGTAAAAATATCTTTATCAACAGCTAATAGGTAAACTTAAAAATCTAATAACCAGTGATAGAAGCTCAAGTATGCATACATACATTGTGTGCATACATTCAAAATTGATTATATTAATTCAATGTTTTTTTAGTGATTTACAGTAAAGATTTTTCTTCTCCTTTTAGAGATCCTGAAAGAGTAGAAATATGGTTGAATGTTGCAACAAATGTTAAAAAAATGGTTCACATATGTAAAACATTGAATACAAAAAATAATATACTTATCTTCTTACGATGTATGCCTCTCCTTTTACGATTGTTCTTAAATTCTGGTATACCAATTTTAGAACATAATTTAAAATATCAATCAGAAGAAATAACTAAATTAGTAAAATTAATGCAAGGTATATAATGCATAGTTTTTATTTATTGTAACATGTACTAAAAGTAAAAGTGTAATACAATGAATTGGGAGGAAAATGTAAATGTTCAAATATCTTAGTATATTCTACTACATTATAGTTGGTACAAGATATTTACATACGGTATGTTGCGATGGGATGGAGAAAAAAGACATGATATTAACAAAACATATACCTGCAGCAAAATCTGTACTTGAAAGATTAGTATATAGCGTGAAAGGAATGCTTGTACTCAACAACAGTTCTACTGCATTTTGGATGGGAAATCTTCTAAATAAAAATTTAGAAGGTCAAGAAATACTTTCACAGGTCTCTTAATAATTATATACAAATTATATGCAACTAGTTGCACATATAAACAGCTAAATATTTCGAGATATAAAAATATGAAAGAGAAACTAATATATTTTATTTTTAGACAACATCATCTGAAGAAACCACATTACCAAGTATTGATTCAATTACACATGAAGCATCAAATATATCATCAGAGATATTAGATAGTGATTCAAATGAGGAGGAAAAGTCCATGGAAAATATGGAAGATGGTAGGTATTTTACCAATATACAATGTAAAAAATCGAAAACAGATGAATTAGTGCATATACATTTATCCATGTAAACATGCTAAAGACCAATTAATCATCTCATTTATTAATCAATGTATTTATTTCCCAGATGAAGAACTATAAGTGTCACATTCTATAGAAATATGCAACTGATTGTTAAAGTCAATTCTTCTAATTAGTTAAAGTACTGTTAAATAACTGCCGCTTCCATGAAAAATCTGGCATAAGAGTTTCTTCTACAAAGGTCATTTGATTTAAACCATTAACCATTAATATAGTATGGGTTCTTGTACCATAATCAGCAACAGAAACAAAAATTGAACTGAGTTCAACAAACATATCTGGCGATCTTTTTTGTAATTCAAGATCTGGTAAATGTCTATAAATGTTAAATAATAATATAATAATTCTGACAATAATATATACATTAAATTAATAATTTATTACATATACCTTTCTCGCGACTTTAAAAGTTGCAAAAGATTTTCGATAAGTTCATCTTGCTCCGAAGTTTTAATATTATGAACAATGCTTGAAAATCTTTCTTTTCCTGCTTCTACCTTTTTATAAGGACATTCTATTGTACTATTACCAAAACCTAATACATCATCTTGACACATTTCTGGTCCTGAAGAATTTAAAGAACTGCTTAAATAAAACACATCAGCAGTGCTAAACGAAAACAAACAAAAGGTTATTTTAATAAACAATTTTAATTTTGGTAAATTTGTTCACATTCTTAATAGATAGATAATAGATACATACTACAAATTTATAAGAATTAAATTATATGGATTATAGCCTTGAGTAATTTTATTTTCCCTGTGCAATTTTTTTAGATAGGATTCTGCAGAATCATTTGAAGTAATATAATCATTTACTAAAGTTCCACGGCCCTTCTTTGGAGTTTTACTTTTGCCTGGTTCATTACTTAGATTTAAAATGATACCAGCTTTCCCTTTTATTGATAACGCTAACCAAGTACCGCCTTCTTTGCCGGGTTCCATATCAATACCTAATCCAATAAAAAAACAAAAGCCTAGTTAGACAGAAAATTTTTGCAAAAAGAAAAATAATATGTAAATAAATATAAGTGTTTTTAATAATAGAGCGTATATATATACAAGAAAAAATTTTACTTAATTTTAATATACCTCCTAAACATGTAGGATATTCTTTCCAATAATGTGCAGGTAATGCTGGGCGTTTAAAAATTTCATCACGATTTCCAGCGAGGATTAGCCGATAAGATTTAGCGTCGGCATTAGGATTTCGATAAATGAATAAAATACACATGTTGTCTGTTATACGCGTATTGAAGTAATATATGAATACATTTGGTACTTCCTTGCACTTAAAAGAACATCATTTGGATGTTATCTACTGTTTCTGATAAGATCATGACAGCATGCAGTAATAAATTAAGATAACATCTTTATAACAGTACATTAAATCAGTTACGATTCTTAAAATTAATTAACATTGATTATCGTATGATGTGCGCCAAAATAATTTGCTATTTATTACGATAACTTCTTTGTTTTCTCTTTTTTTAAACCATTATATCATTATTCTTCCTATCATATAATAACAACTCATTAGCAGCTCATTACAATTCCTAATACACCATTCGCATAAATATTTTAAAAGATTTAAAATAAAATTTAAACAATACGTAGAGAAGTATATAAAGAAAATTGATTTTAGAAAATCGTGACCAAGTGTGACGTTATAGACGAATATAGCTTCATTGAATTTTGATTGGACAATTTATATATTTATATTGTTACAACCTAATCAAAGTCTTGGAGAACTTTATGTCAACGTTATTTATGTTTCCAAAATTAGTTCTCATTATTTTACGAGAAGTACTTATGACCTCTCTTTCCTTTTAAACGATCGTGTATATGTATATATATATATATATATATATATATATATATATATATATGCTGTTTATAAATTCTAAAACACGAACAGTAGAATTTGATAGTATATCGAATCAGGCGCGTGCGCAAAAATGCATGATATCTGTGTCACAAATTACTTCGGAAATTTCTTTGGAATGCTTTTACGAAAGTTACACATTTATTAGAAATTCTTAATGATTCTATTTATCTGTGTCTATGTGTGGAAAAAAACCTGAAATACAATGATATCAGTAAAAAAAATGCACAGAAAATGTAATGTAAAAAAATATAATTAAAATCGCAAAAGAATAACCTTGTACCAAAATGATACAATTCATTGGCATGATATAATGAATTAATAATCAGTTAACTTGGTACTGTGGTTCATAAATGGTACTTATCAAATTGTGAACAACATATTTAAAAAAGTAATCTAGTCATTTTTTTACCTATTTAACGATCTAGTCCTATGATCTAGTCACAATTAATTAGCCAAGAAGTTTTGATTGCCTATAATAATAAGTGGGATGATTAAGTGAGTCCATTTTATTAAAAATACTAATAGCAATATATGAACAGTACATATTTCCTATATTAGAAAATAAATCATTCTTAATTTTACAAATTCTATTCCTATAGTTTAATATCATTACCATTTTCAATATAATGGAAATAATATTAATAACAATGATCAACAAGCATTTAATAAATCCTAATTTCATTACAGTTACTATTAAAAAGTATTTATAATAAATATAATATAATTGATGTGAAACTGAATAAAAGTTGGTGTTCGATAAGTTTGTATCTGCCTTATACCTAAAGGTATTTATAATTATTATAAATATAGATAATTTTTTCTTAGATCATGCTAATAAAACAATTATTTTTTTTTCTTTTTAGATATGTCAAAACACGTTGAGTTACAGCATTTAGTTGAAGAAGATGTGGAAAGTAATACGGCCTTCCATCAAAAGCAATTATCTGCTCCAATTTGTAAATCATGTCCATATCTTGGTTTAGTATTAGCAACACTTTCTTCTTTGTTTTTCTCCTTATGTAGCGTTATTGTTAAGGGATTAGTAGAAGTTAATCCAATGGAATTGGCAGCCTTTCGATTTGTTGGGGTATTACTACCAGCAATACCAATTCTAATATATAAAGGTGAACATCCGTTTCCTAAAGGACGTAGAATAATGTTAATATTGCGAAGTTTTGTAGGTACAACTGCTCTCATGCTTAGTTTTTATGCTTTTAGACATATGCCTTTAGCAGATGCTTCCATTGTAGTATTTTCTGTGCCTGTATTTGTGGCAATATTTGCGAGAATATTTTTAAAAGAACCTTTTGGGTTATTTAATATACTAACTGTATGTTTAACATTGATCGGGGTTGTGTTAATAACTCGCCCACCATTCATATTTGGAAATACCATAGAGTCTCTTTCAGATGTTCATAGTACATCAGAACATGCTGATTTATGGGGTGCAATAGCAGCATTTTCTGCAACTTTATTCGGTGCTAATGTTTACGTTTTACTGCGTGCATTAAAAGGTCTTCATTTTTCTGTTATCATGACAAATTTTGGATCACTTGCTTTAATACAAACAATAATCATTTCTTGGGCTATCGGTGCTCTCTGTTTACCTCGTTGCGGTGCTGACAGATTATTGGTCGTTGCTCTAGCACTGTTTAGTTTTGGAGGACAAATTTTACTCACTTTAGCTTTACAAATAGAACAGGCTGGTCCTGTTGCTATAGCAAGATCAGCAGATATAGTTTTTGCATTTTTCTGGCAAGTACTCTTTTTCAATGAAATACCTAATAAATATTCAGTAGGTGGAGCAATCTTGGTAACAAGTTCTGTTTTATTGATAGGGTTAAAAAAATGGGCTGTGTCATTACCTGACACATCCAATATTAAGAGATCATTAAGCATATTAGCAATGTAGTTTAGAAAAACGAAAAAAATTCATTGGTATGAAGTTTTTGAATAATTTTAAAATTTGTGGGTGTTCCTAATACATGTCATAATTATATTACTGTGTTATAATATCTTATGTATATGAATATTTTCAAAATACACATTTCTTGAAACATGATGTACCATTATGTGATGTAGATATTCAATACATATTTTTGTGAATTTTTCAATTACTTATTATGAAAGATTGTGATACTAAATTTATATTGGGTCTAATAGTCAATATTAATTTTAACAAAATATTCTGCTCAAATATTGTTTTCTTGAAATGTTTTTAATGATTAACACAATGTTATTTATTATAAATTAAAATAATATTACTGTATCTATATTCACAAAACTATCTAATACTTTTATGTAATTTGAATAATACATTTTTTTATAAGTTTAATGAAATTTATTTTCAAGATGTATCTATTAGAAGGTATGCATACGAGAATATAATACAGTTTAAATACTGATATTATTAACTATATATATTAAAAAATAATAGTTTAAGTATTATTAACATAATTGCTTTTATTAGATTTTATTAAATTCAAATTAAAGTCGTTTATAAAAATCATTATTATTATTATAATATTGGCGACACTGTATGTATCTTTGACATTTCTCACAGGATAAAGTAGACAACCTTTACTATAATATTGGTAGGACTGTTTAAATGGCAAAACCGCTCGAAATTTGTTGATATAACCAAACAATCTAATTTTTAATACATCGATTAGTAATATCAGTCAGTATCAATCGATGTAATTATTCTATAATGGACAAGGTTAAACTATTTATATGATATGATACGTTAAAATTTTTCGTGTATAGTAATGAATGTTATTATATGCAAGTAAAATTTGAAATAGTTTAAATTCTTTTAAAACAATAAACCAATCCTTGACAATCTAATAAAATTTGTAGAAAGTATACAAATTATTATATGTCAGAAATGGAATTAAATAAAAATCGAGATCTAATATCAAAAAGACATTCGTGTTCATTTTTAGCACCAAATTCTACTACTCAAAAAGGTACAAATTAACCTTTATTTTTAAATTCTATACTATATTAAGGTCTTTTCTTCATTAATTTAAAACTTACAATACAATATATCAAATCTATTATATACTTTATATTAATTATCAATGTATTGGAAGATACATCCCAACAAAAACAGCTGGATGAACTTACCTATGGATTCTCTAAAAATACATACAATATTAAAAATAATAAATATCCAAAACTGACAATTGGAATGTTCTTTGAATTTATGAGAACTGCGTATCAGGTGAATGATAGTTTTGAAGGTTTAGCTGCTATTCTTACAAATAAAAGTGAAATAAACTGGAATAAATTGGCAAAAATTAATTTAAATTTGGATATGTCCAGTGATAATAAAAAGCCAGCAAATGACAGTCAACTACACAAGGATCTTGAAAATGAATTGGAAAGTCCTAACAACGAAATGTCAGATTTAACAGAAGTACTGAATACATGTAAAAATGAAAAAATAGATTTGTATACATCAGAGATAATGCATAATACAGCAGATAACAATAATCAATTAATTGTACCTTTGACAACTAATCAATATACAAAAGAAATAAAACCTTTGCAAAGTATTCATGATACTCAATCAATTGTGTGTTTGCAAACTATAAATTATACAGAAAAGCAAGATTATACGCAAAATTCAAAATCAAAAGAGAATGATGCTAAGGATAGGAATCAATTATCAGAGCATATATTACATGTAGAGCCATCAAAGACTAAGCAACACACAGAAGAAAAAGAACCTATTTTAACAAAAATTCTGCGGAAAAATTTGAGTGATATATTGCATGAAGGATTGTTAGACTCTATATTGCCATATATGCTTCCAAAGCCTGCAATATCACAGCCTGTTATTAAAAAATCCATTGTTAATATAAATATCAAAAGAAGTACTTCTTTATCCAATGATATTGATAATGGAATAATAAATAATCTGTCAATATCTAAAGATAAAGATAAAAATAAACAAGTAAAAAAAGCTGCAGAGTAAGTATTTTAGTTTAGCTTTCCAGTGCTAATAATTTACATAAATAATATTATATAAAATAATAGGAGCACACAGTCAAAGATTCATTACTCAATAAAAATTTATATACAATGCTTAACTAATCTTAAGTATATTATTTTATATATTTTTTTTAACAATCCATTTTATTGCAGAAGTACATTAATATTATACAATCATAATATGTGTTAATTATCATGGAACAATCTATTTGTGTAATAATTTATTGTAGTTTTTCTCTCTCTATCATTTATTTTTATTATATATATACACATATAAATATATATATATATATATATTTCATAAGCAGTAAAAATACTATAATAGTAAAGTGCTGAGAATATATTAATATTTCATATTAATTTCTTATAGTTGCAAATAATTACCATTATAGAAATATACAAGGAAAGCTATTGTATATTTTTCATATTCTTTATGTTTGTCATTAGTATGACAGAAGTAGAAATTCATGTATGTGACGAGGGAAAAAATATGAAGAAGGATTTCCGATGTCCTCAAAAATTACTGATACAAAAAATGCATTATTTTGCTGATATAACAGCTGGTCAGAAATTAGAAGAAATAGATATATCTGTCCATTGTGATATTGTTATTTTTGATTGGTTAATGAGATGGGTTAAAAAAGATATAACAAAAAAATCTGAATGGCCTATTTTAGAAGCAAGCAATGTTATTCCTATAATGGTTTCTGCATCCTTTCTACAAATGGAACCATTATTAGAAAATTGTTTTCAATATTGTCATGACAATATGTCAGATATTTTAAAAACATCAACAATTTTAACATGCTTGAACGATAATCTTCTTACAAGGTAGGATATATTTAATATTTTTTATGTTAAACGTAGAATATTGATGAATATTTTAGTGAAATTTATTTTAAATATTTATTTTAACATATAGATTGGCTAAACTATTTACGAACGAGGATGTAGAAAATTTACAAGACAAAAAAGATAAAATTCAAAGCAGATTGTTCTGCAAACTTATCATGTCATTAATAGAAATTATTCCAGATAATAAAAAGGGACATTATGGTTCTTTGGCTACTTTATTTAAATGTGGAAAATGTAATAAAAATGTTGTGCAATCAATTTCTGACTTCATTCCATGTATCTCAACTGCTATGCAGATAGATAATAAAGGGACTATTCATAATAAACATATAAGGTAATATTTTATATATTATATGATAACAAATAGTTTATTTAATTGTAAATAAGAAGATTACATTTCTTTCTCAGAGATTCAACATGGTCATTAAATGAATACATTACAAACCTGCGGATGGAATTGCGTTCATGGCGTAAAGTATATTGGAGATTGTGGGGTGACTGTCATTTTCTCTTTTGTCAATGTTGTAATACATATTTTTCAATACATCAAATGGGTTGGTGTTGCTACCATCCCGAATGTCCACAATTTTTTGTAAATGAACATCAGAGACCTATGTCATTTCCATTGGGCAGATATCCCTGTTGTAGTCAACGTGCTTACAGATTTGAAGTTTTACCAAATCAACAAGGCTGCAAATACAAGGTCCATAATCTGCTACTATTTATTTTAGTTTTTATCCTAACTATTATAATATATAAACTAAAAATTACATATTTTTATTCGCTTATATTTATTTCTTTCCTGTACTTTTTGATCAGGAACACTTACCAAATATTAAAACAGAAAACGACATGAATATATTGAACATCTTTATAACATACAAAGATATTATATCTATAGAACCCCCTCAGCTATTTTTTCCAGAAAAAATTACAAGATTAGTAGCACGTGATTCAAGCATTCCACCAGGCAAGTTAATATGTAAAGAAACAATGTGGTGGAATGGTTTAGAGCTTGTACCATCAAGACTGCAACTTGGTCTATTAGGTACAGTAAAATAATATAGTATTTTTATGAGAAAAAAAGAAAAGAGAAAGTTACGACGTTACATAAGTTTCTGTAATCTTCAATTAATTTCTTATTACAAGAAAAATTATAGAGAATTTTAATTCTGTTATATAAATATAGGAAAAATTTTGAATGGATCAATTATCCATAAGTCTACTCAAATCATTGACCTAGAAAAACCTTTGCAAAAAGATTATCGTCAAACAACAGACAGATCTTCTACTAGCTCTTCAGTTACATATAGTGATGACGATGAAATAGAAATGAATGATGATGATAACACTGATAATGAATCGTATGATAGCGAAGAGTCCTCAGTATGGTCCAATTTAAAAACAATTAAAAAAACAAAAAAAAAATCGAAAGCTACAACTATCAAAAGGTATAGATAAATGTAATATATTATTAAATGCATCTGTCATACAGGTGCGAACATATGGTATTTATATATACATATATATCATTCAGTAATATCACTATTTTTGCTTGTTTCTCCTTTAAATTGTACAAATGTGTTTATATATATGTGTGTATAACGTGTATATATATATATATGTGTGTGTGTGTAGGGAAAATGGTAAATGTTGGAGTACAAGTTTAATGGTAAGATATAATCAGGATAATCAAAGAGATTTTGAAGAAAGAGTTAATGCACAAATGATTTCACTGTTAACGAAAAGAACATCTATAGAACACATTCTATTAGCAAAATCATATAATAGACAACGCAGCCAAATTTATAAAAATATTCTACCAATAGGTATGTGTAAATTACTTGTTTTGTTCTTTTTCCTAAAAATAATCTAATATATTTTAATTAATAAAAAATATAATAATAAACATATATATGTGATGGTCCAAATAATAAAATTGGGAATAATATATAATCATTGGTTAATGTAATAAATATAATAGTATTGATAACACTGATCAAATGTATCATTTTATATAGTAACTTTTATTATATTAGTTATATACAATTTCCAAATTGATCATATATATATTAATAATTATCATACTTACAATATATGTATTATTATAGTCCATATAGACTACAACATATGTTACTATAAACTTATGTATAGTATTGTCTATGATGTTTATTCTTAGTTTAAGAGAAAATGTATTTTGCTGTTGGATATGATTTTTTCATTAGCCATATGCTATTACTCAAGAACAAATGCACGTGCTTACATCTTTTATTGCCTTTACTATATACTAAATTATTTCTTCAAATAGGTGGATCCTATATGAAATTAGAAGCAGAGTTTCGCGATCAATGGGCCCAAACTTATAAGAACTCTTCAACAGGAAAAAACACAATACGTTTGAAAAAGTAATAAGCTTTATTAAACACATTTAACATCTTTTATATAAATTATATTTAGTCTATATCGTTATGTTAGTCTAATACTCACGTATTTTTGTAATTTATAATACGAAAAAGTTATATCTATACAAAATATAAGTTACCTACGATAATTGAAATTAAACAACTGAACGTGAAATGTAGAAAATTTTCAACTTTTATTTTCCACAATTATTCACATTAATTTTCAATTGTTTCGTGTTAATTATGGAACAATATATCACTTTTATTCAGAAACGTGACTTACCATATATTTTATTACCAGTATTAATTTTCAAATGTTTCGGATTAATTAAGGAACAATATATCACTTTAATCAGAAATGTGACATCATATATTTTATTACCAATATTAATTTTCATATGTTTCGTGTTGATTAAGGAACATATTTCACTTTTATTTAGAAACATGACTTATCATATATTTTATTACCAGTCACTTAGATATAAGAAGGAGTTAGATGATAAAAGTTATAATTTATAGTAACAAAATGTAAAATATGCAAAAAGTTTTTTTTACTTCTATTTATTTCAATAAACAGATTTGGAAGAAAAACGCAATATGTAATTAATGATATTTTATTATAAAATTAAACAAAACTTTATTAGAGTTTACTGTAAAATGCATTAAATAAATACCTATTAATAAATATAATACTTATCAAGAGAAAATGGCAATCTATTGATATTTGTACATCAAGTTGAACTTGGATCTTTAAAGGATAATAATCTTATTAAGTAAATTTTTCTGTATCAACAGAATTGTTGTGTACCAAATCACTTCTATCCATCAGTTCATTGAGTTTTGCTTCTGTGAACACTAATAAATTATCACTTGTATTTATTGTACTTTTTCATATTAAATATAAAAAATTAAAAATACACTCAGATTTGTTATAAAAATTCAGATTTATAAATGTAGGATTGTATTACATTATACATATCCCTGTACAATGCAGATTATAAAAAATATAAAAAATTACCTTCTTTTGTAGATGAAACAATTTTGGATTCTTTTGACTCTAAAAGTTGTTTCAATTCCATAAGTGTTTCTTTATTGTGAATATTCAGCTTATACAATTCTTTAGACATAACCATTTTTTCCAAAATCCGTTTAGCCTCAGCACGTTTAACAATTGCTTCATCAATTGTTCCTTTAGTACATAACTTATAAATCACAACAGGACGAGTTTGACCAATTCTATGACAACGTGCCATTGCTTGTAAATCTACTTGTGGATTCTACAAATATAATACACATATTAAATTTAATATAACATTCATATTGTAACGAATTCTCATAATTTGTTGTATAATTCTATATAATACTATAACACACCCAATCACTGTCATATATAATCACAGTATCAGCAGCAGCAAGGTTAAGTCCTGTTCCACCAGCTTTTGTAGATATGAGAAACAAAAATAATTCAGGATCTGTGTTAAATTTGTTAATATTTGTACTTCTTTCTTCTAGTTTACTTATACCATCTAATCTAACATATTTATAATCTCGTAATGAAAGATAATCTTCTATAACATCAAGTATCGTTGTCATTGTTGAAAATAAAAGAACTTTATGTCCTCTGCTCTTCAATTTAGATAACATAGCATCCATTACTAAAAATTTACCAGAAGATTTGATAATATCATCATTAATTGCTTTAGTATTAATAAAATCCACAGGATTATAAATCAAATATGGATGATTGACAATCTTCTTATATACTGCCCCTGAAATAGCAAAAAATATATACAATAATAAGAGTAACAGTTAGAATTGTATTTTGTGTACAAATGATATATATAAAATATGTATGTGTGTATATATACAATTGTAGGTTAATCACTTACATCTATTTCGGAAACGTAGGTTGATAAAGAAATCGCGATTCTGATCATTAATATCAATATGTTGCTTCCACATAGATAGATTTTGTTCTGTTTTTGTACACTCTTCGTCTGGTACAGGAGACGTGGATCGATTATTTACATTATCATAGTTATTAAATGTATTTTTTAAAATACACTTTCTTTTAGGTCTGCTACCATCCGATGTTGGCAAAATATATTCTTTCTCAGTTTTGCTATGTATGTCGTAATTTAAAACTGCTTTATATAAATCATGTTGCAACTGTGTGAGTGGAGCATAAACAATTAATTCTTTTTTAGGAGGAATATTTAAAAGGACGTCTGATTTCTCACGTCTTAAAACAAAAGGCTTCAAAATTTCTCTTAATGATGACAGAATGTGTTTTTCTTCTTCTTGTTTTAAAATCTTTTCAGTACCCTCTGTATCTTGTAACTCTTTCACATTAAACCAGGATTCAAACACAGTCAAATCGTTAAATATGTCTGGTAATAAAAAGTTAAGAAGTGACCATAGTTCAGCTAGATTATTTTGAAGTGGCGTACCAGTCAATAAAAGGCGATTCATAGATGGAAATGTTCTCACAACTCTATAAAATGATATAGATTTTAAATTATAATAGTACAAAGAAGAATATAAATAAAATAACTTTCAACCTCAGATGTAATTTCAGATATGTTATACATTATAGATACCAACTTACTTAGCTAATAAAGATTGATGATTTTTAATTCTATGACCTTCGTCTATAATTATGTATCTCCACTTTTGGGACATAAAAAGACTGTTTTCTAATAATGGTACTTCAAATGTGGTTATTACAATAGGTTGTGTTTTATATCCTCCCGTAATATGGTAAGATTGTTTAATTTTTTTGAAGAGACTTAATCTTTCATTTTTTGGTCCATGAAATACTACTATTGGTAAAGAAGGGGCAAACTTTTCAAATTCTGAAATCCAATTGGGCATTGTAGAAAGTGGTACAATTATTAAATAAGGACCACTTTGATGCTTCTCTATAAGATGACATAACAATGCTATTATTTGAACTGTTTTTCCAAGTCCCATTTCATCAGCTAAGATACCATTTAATCCGTTCTCATACAATACTTTCAACCATTGTAAACCTTCCCTTTGATATTTATATAGAATACCATTGAAATATTTTGGAGTATTAGAATTTTCACGGTCATCTACTTGTACTTCAGTATCTAAATTTAATAATTCATCTGCAATTTCTTCTTCGCTTAAATTCATTTTCGATTTACTCGATTTAATTCGTTTTTCCATCTAAAAAAAATTTAAATGTTAAAAATAATTTTCGTGTAAAACAAAATATAGGTACGTTTTACGTTATATTTATTATATGTTCGTATTTATTTAATTTTCCTAAAATAAAGTATATACGATTCACCTTTGGAGAAATATATTGTCTTATATCATATTCTTGAGTATTTTTCTTTTTTCCTTTTTTCGGCGGTTTATTCTCATTTGTATTTGATATTCCGCTTTTCTCGTCTTTTTTATCTTTTAACTCATCCAATGAAGTTGAAGTTATTTTTTTCATAAGATAATCAGCATAAAATTGACTTTGATTTAAAAGATGCATTAGCCGTTTATATCTTTGTTCATGTAATATTTTATTATATTCTTCCTTTTCAATATTCTTCTCTTCTACATTAACCTCATCGCGCCGTCTTTTTTTTTCTTTCTTAACATCATCTTCAAGAACTAAATTATTAAACTCGTCTTGATCGGCAATTGTACTCAAAGATTTATTATCAGTCGATTGACCTCAAATAATAATTGTTGATATAATAAAGTAATTATTTAATTTCTTATACATGCGTGTACATTTGAAAATATATTAATTATACTTACTTTCTACGCTTGAGAAGTCACAATCCACGGCATTATCTATATTGGAATTATTATTATTCTTTTTTGTTATTAAAATTTTGTTGCTCGTTTGCTCCATCTTCGAAAGAAACAAAAAATACGAAAATCTATTTAACAACCAAGTATCGGCTAAATTCCCGCCAGATTTAAAGAAAATTAAAGGAGATTTTCAACATAAACCTCTTTCCTCCGTATAGGGATCAATCAGGTTGTCCACTAGAACATGAGATATTACACAAATCGGGCGGTTTATAACGGACGCATATGCATCTGGACAAATTACCAAAAAGAGTTACTAGGCAACAAACGCTGCGACTTCCGAGTAACGATTACTAAATTGGGTAAGAAGAAATCTCACGCCTACTTTCTGCACATACAGGAACGTACAAATACGTGCTATTTTTTTGTTATATTTTTATTATATCGTTGTTACAACTAAACTTTCAAAACAGTAAGATATTATCTTCTCATCATTTAGAAAATGGATCATAAATATTTAAATATATCATTTATAACGAAAAATTTGCATACCTTTATTGAAAATGTTCAAATAAAAAAAAATGTAACAATATATAAAATATATCGAACTAAAACTCATAATAAATCAAGTGCTATCTAATAATATATTTCAAAATATATATTGAACAAATATTAGCTCGATTTTACTTGCAGTGGTATATATATATATATATATATATATACATATATATAGGTTAAAAACAATATACAATTAAGTTTTATTGTTCGCTGCACTGCTGACGGAGTTAATCGTTAATTAAAGTTAACCAAATTTGATCGAAGTGGCTCTAAGTATATTAGTTGGTCAGTACATACACACATATGCATATACATGTTCGGTATAAATTTTATCATAGTAATTTCATAAAACAATTATGAAACAATCGTTTTTATAAGAGATGGATCAAGAAATTAATAAATGATATAATAAATTTGCAAAATTTTCGTCAATTATTTACTCTTTCAAACGAAGATTGTTCCAGTATTCATACATATATTGAAATTATCATGAATAAACAAATGAGAGATGAAAATACATATACTATTTGTTTATATTTCAGAAAATGTGGTCGAAAATTGTGACAAGAATCGTCCATAAAAATATTGCGTATATAACACTTCCATTTAGTTATGTTATTGGTTTTATTGGATATCATTTAGAGGGATGGTTATCCAACCGTTATACTCCTGGGATTGCCCCTGTGAATCAGCAACGTGAAGAAAGATTACTAGAAAATATAGATTCTACATCTACTAAGAAAAAGCATAATCCTTTAGAGGTCAATCTTTCACCTTCGCTTTCAACCTAATGCATATACATATATATGTGTGTGTGTATAGCAAATGTACTTATACATTTGCTAACTGTTTAATGCTGATTACCTACTTTATGTAATATAAATATGTAAATATAAAGGTACATATTAAGCCATTTAATAAAAATAATAATTTTAATTATTATGATATAAATTAAATTTATATCTTTTCTATATGTAGAGGCTTTTTTTTTATATGTATGTAGATGTAGAAAAAATATCTGTTATTTAGTTTTAAATAAACAGTTTCATATTGCAAATAGATTCGTCTATGATATGATTAATAAAAAAATAAATCAAACACAATCATATGTTTGTATATTAACTTTAATATTTCGTTTCATAGTGCTTATTATATACGTAATGAATGCCTTCTAGGCTAACACTCAGTGATTTTATTAATATAAACCAAGTTTGGTCCATGCATGTAATGTATATGCCTGTTAAAAGGTATATACATTTTTAAGTATTCTAATTCATAATTTTCAATATTAAACTTAATTTTTTTTATATTTACATATTACTTTCTTAAAGAATCACATTTTTTCACATGTAAAATATATACTATAAATAAATGGTGTAGACATAGTAATAATACATTTAACACATTTGGTATTATTATTACACATTTCTACAGTCAGTAATGTGTCAATTCTTTTAAATTTTATGACTAGATAGTTTTAGTCTTTTTGAATAGTCTTATGAACTACTTATTATTTCACTAAATATTAAGATCTGAATATATTATTACATGAAGCAACAGAACACAGATCCACAAGAGGCACATAAATTTAGAATAACAATCTGTTATAAAAACATATTTCATTTAAGGATTTTATAATTTATAAAAAAAATATTTACTTTAGATTAAAATTAAGATTGTTTCAACACGACTTTATTTCATCTTTACTCTATATCCTGTCTTTACTTATTGGATATGTTGACACATATGAAAGTAATACAATACACATTTTTCAGAATTTTGTTGGCTGAAACTTCTTAAATAGCAAAAAAAAGCTGAATAGAATTGGAAGGAAAAAATAACTTTTTTTTGTTTTATTTTGGAAGATACATTATGTTTTTTTTCCTCTGTCTGTTTTTATTGAAGATAAATTTTTTCCAAAATATAAAATCTTCAGAAAATTAAAAATGAATGTTTGTAAAAGTCAAAATTCAAAATTTAGAAATTATGAACCTTTATATAAAATATTAGAAATATTATTTTAGCAGTATGATTACAAAATATCTATTAAATTAGAATAAATGTGATATAAATATTCATTATATATGTAGTTTTATTTTCAAAAATTCTTAATTTTCTGTCTTATTAACTAATCAAATAATTTAAGTGTTTTATATGTAATACCTTGTAAAGATTTAATGTAATATAATAGAATTAAATTCATAACATTACTTCATACACACACAAATATTTATGTCATAGAATCAGAGATGTCTAAGTGGATACTTATAAGAATATATAATAGTATTATGTGGATTGTTATATTATGTTGACCTCATTGCAATGTTTAATGTCTGTTCTTTTGGAGGCACTTAGCTTTTATATTTTGTTCCATTACAAAACGTGTAATTAGATCAACAAGGCTAATAAAGTAGAAATGAAGATTAATCCATTAGACATCTCTCTCCCTCAATCTCTATCACAGATGATATTAATATTTTTTGATTATAAAAGTATGTGATTATTCTAAATTAACTGACAAATAATAATATTAAAAATGAAAATAAAGTATGTATATGATTGAAATATTTTGCAAGTGCTTCTTTTTAATAACAATATCTTTCTTTAGATTGAATTTCATGCAATTTTAATTTATTTTTTTACATTAACAATTTTATAAATTGTAGAAAAATGTATGCCATAAAAGAACAAATTCAAGCTTCATTTAAATTGCTATTTCACAATGCTTTGGAAAATAAATATGCAATAACAATTATTTGATCAATATTATAGAAAAATTTATTAAACTAATAATACTAAAATCTTTTCAAAATAATAAATAAATATTACCTTATTAGATTACAACTGAATGTAGATACATTATTTGGTTTCCTAGTAAAACTTTACATACTTATTTAAGTAATTAAACATTTTAAGTTTTTTAAACATTTTCCATTGATCAATGTTGTAAGTCTATCTAAATTGATATTTTTCGCGACAATGATATTGCTATTTTCATAGACTTACAGGTACTGATTATATGCACATATGATACGTTATTGAGCAGACAGTACTTAGACAATCATACAGTTATAGGTGGTTTGTACTCTTTGTTAACAACATAAAATTTATGTTTTTTACCAAATAAACCCCATATTACAGCAACATTCTCAATTATTAAATTAAAAGGAATAGTTGATAATGCTCCACACAAACATAATAAAAAATGAATAATGCCAAAACGATATAAAGAAAAGGATTTAACTACTCCAAATATGTACATATAAATATTTACTGCCCCTATAAAAGCACACAAAAAATCTATAAGTGGAGAACAACTAATAGGACATAGCCCTGCTAAAACGATATTAGAAGTAGATAAGGGCATTGTTATCCATGAGTAACAAGATATACCTAGTAGCAATTTTTTTTTCAATGGAATTGCTTTGGAATGCACCACTAATAATATACCTTGTAGCCACCTTTTCCTTTGTTGTACAAAATCCCATAATGTAAATGGTGATTTTTCCCACATTTCTCCATCTACAAAATTAAATGTATACCCTTGCGAAAAGGCTTTCATGGCAAAGAAGCAATCTTCTGCCACAGATCCATCTAAACCATTGTTGAATGAAACTTCTCTCTCTGCTGCCATCTACAAGATAAAAGTTATTGTTGCATATCCGATTTGATAATAAGAAATATAATCTACTGATTACCTGAGTGACGACGTAAGAACCTTTCATACTAAACAATGGCTTATGAAACATTGTAAATTGTAATCTTAATTTTCCCATGTCATCTGCTACTCTAAAGCTGTCTGCTAATGTTGTAATCCAATTAACAACATCTTCATTTGCATATGTGATTAGGCCTTGGCCAAATTGATGCTTCCCATCCAATACAAAATTTAATATTCCACGAATAGAATTTTCTGTCATTAAAGTTTCTTCATCCAAATGTACAATCCAATCATGATCAGCTAACTCATTTACTGAATTTTCAAGGCAGTATTGCAAAGCTCGTGCTTTAAATAAAGCACCACTACTTGTGCGATAATTTCCAGGTACAACAATTTCTCTAATTCTACGATGAGGTACCAACCCTATTGGTTTGTCACTTACTACTTCTATTTGGAAGTTCTCAAGGCCTGCTTCTATACATTTATTTAAATTTCTATTTACATTAGTTTTGACTAATTGTGGATAATCTCCACGTGTTACTATTCTGATACAAATAAATGGTGCCAATAATGGTGAACCTTTCAGAATAACTTTATCCGGAAATGCATTATAAATTGTTAATCCGACAAAATTAAATAGAACTTGTGGAAGAGAAAGAAAAGTCACACTTCGTAACAGATACAATATTAGAGCACCAAAAAATCCATATCGGACCCAGGGATCTAATTGTTCTGTTTTATCGATGTTCCATTGTAATCCTCCAGAGACAAATTCAAATATAAGAATAACAATGAGCAGCAAGCAACAGTGTAAAACATGTTTCATAATACTGCTTAACATTATGCCTGTAATATAGAATAAAAATATTTTATCATTTATAGACATATAACAAATAATTTCAAAGTAACAAATTCTTAAAATTATATAAATATTATTTACTAATATATTTATATGTTAAGATTAAAGTCAGGTGCCAAAAGAAACAATATATATATATGTGATTATATAGTTTAATTAATTTAATTTTACCAGCAAGAAAGTATAAAAAGTATATATATATACATATAACAATGAGTCCAGGTATATATAACTTTGAGATATACAAGTATTATCTTATCTTTAAATAAAAATAATCAGCCAAGTTAATCACTGAAAGAATTCAATGAAATCTTATCATTTTTGTACTTTATCCTCTACCTTAACAAGTAGTTTAAGTTGTTATATTTGAACTTCACAATATATCTCAAATATTTAAATATACAATTTAAAAATATGTAAATTTATCGACAATAATATAATTAATTTCTATGTTACAATAAAATAAGAAAATTACATTAGAAAATAGTAAACATTCTGCAAGTTCATTTTATTGAAACTGTAATCATTTTGACCTATAATGAACATATATACCTGCTTTATGTAGAGCTTCTAATTAAAAATATGTTCCGAAAAATTTGTTTAGCCCATTGCCTGTAATAAGGCAATAGGTAAATAACATATAAATAAAAGTTTCACGAAGCAACGACCAACGCAGTCATTTTTGCAACTTTGTACTTATTTTTCAGTGTTACCATCAGTTGCCACGAGTAATCACTAAATTATACTGAACCGACATAAGCATATTTCTATATAACGATAGTTGATACCTTTTGATTTTGTGATTGGTTGAGCAATTATACCATGAAAATACTTCTGGGTACTTTTTTTTTATTATTTTTCGTGTAAATAAGACAATCCATATTTCCACTTTCGTCGTGTGTTACGACACAAATATACCCTCTAGAGTCTTTTTGTTGTCTAAGTTCTGATAGTTATACCTATCTATAGTATAAAACTTTCATAGATTTAGATAATACGTTTTTGACGCTAGTGTAATAACTAGTGATAGCTCTGTCAAAAAGTATTTGTAATTTTATACTCATATCGAAATGTATATTTGCTTTTCTTTTTAATATTTTATCTAAAAATTGTATCATGACTGTAATAAAGGAAATATGAAAGTTTTTAAACATATATTAAGTGGTAAGTAAAGTAATACGAATTATATGATAAGTGATACATTTTTTGATTAAGAGTCTTTTCTTTTTAATAATCTCTCTCTCTCTCTCTCTCTCTCTCTCTCTCTCTCTCTCTCTCTCTCTCTCTCTCTCTCTTTTTCCCTCCCTCCCCTCTTCCTCTATCCCTCCTTTCCTCCTTCCTTCCTCTATCTCAACTGTGTATCTATTATGTATATTGATATACATAATACGTACAATATTTGATATTGTACTTATACATACACACACATCCACACACTTGTTTTGTAATCGACAACGAATTTTTTTAGCACAAAGAGATGTTTTCTTTTAATTTCTTATCCTTTCAATGCTTCAAAAATTCCTGTTATCTCATTAATTTTTTTATCAAATTGCGATTAATTATTTTCGTCCTTAACCATTAGTATTCTGAGACATTAATACAATTAATTTATAGAGAACAATTATATATATTTAATATAAAATATTAATACAACATATTTTTAGGAGATAGAAATACAAAAAGTAAATTAAAAAATAAATAGATACTCATGGTTAATTGTATTTGTATTTAACAAATTATATACCGAGTGCCATATAATCTGCAATTTATACTTGTAACAAATACCATGGCTTCATCAGAACAATTGGCTATTATTCAATCCAAATTTATTTCTGGTGAAATAGTAGTGATTGTATCCTTTCTCTAAACTGATACAAATTTTCTTTCAGTAACTGATACTAAAAGTGATAAAAACATTTCATATATACATTTAAAAAACCTTAACTAGATTCAAAGGCGATGGAAGCATCTTTAATGCAAGGATGGGTAAAAGCAACACGTGTAATAGCTTTAGTTAATAAGGGAGCAACATATGCTTTAGTAATATTTCTTATATCTAGAACACCTCCGCAAGTATATAGTGATTTAACTATAGAAAGAGTACTACCTATTGATCAGGATTTTAAATGCGATATAGGTAATTATAAATACAATAAAACTCTTTACCTTCCTATACAATGCAAGAGAGATCTACCATATTATAGAAAATTTTCCAAATTATATTTGACACTTATACGGCCAGAAATTAGTTTCTGTATTCTTAATCAATATATTCCATATAGTTTGTACAACAGGGAACATGTCTATTACATTGTATATGGATTCACTGTATTTTATATTTATTTCTATTATTCATTAAAAGAAACAGACAATAAATATCTATCATATTATTTAGATACTGGTGGAAAGCAACAAGAAGGCTTATATGTATATTTGAACATAGCATTCAGAAAGCTTCGTTTGATATTTGAAATGAAACGTGGTACATCAACAAGTTCTTTAGTTTCTGAAATATTTCGTGCTATAGAAGGTAATATATTATTTATATTTTGGAAAGAAAATATTTTCTGACACTTAAGATCTATTTAAAGCATAATATCTTTTTTAGTTTATCAAAAATCAAAAATTTCACCAGCAGAATACTTGTGGATAAAAAAATTAACAGGATATATGAGTAATTTAGATAGTACTAGTAATGAAACTCAAAATGTGATTGATCCTGTAAGAATTTGAAAGTAATTCACATTATTATTAATTAACTTATCATCTATTTGAAAGTTGATTGAATTTAATTATTTTACAGCTTGTAGAATTAGAAAGTCCTGATTTAGTTGTATCCAGACAAACTATAGCATCTGGAAAGTCACCAGTTGCTGCACGGGAATCTGTAGTGCGTTACCAGATGGCATGTAAAGAAGATGATTATACATATAGCAAGACTTTTCGGTTTGTCACTTTATTTTCTATAAATATATTTTTTTTATATATGTAATTATAAACTTTGTATTTCTAATGTGAATAATATTTTTGTTACAGTATATTCATAGGAACATGGAATGTGAATGGGCAACCACCTAATGGAATCAAATTAGAAGAGTGGTTAAGTAGTGACCAAGTACCTCCTGATGTATATGCTATTGGATTTCAAGAATTAGATTTAAGTAAAGAAGCATTCTTATTTAATGACACACCACGAGAAGAAGAATGGAGGTAAAAATTTGTTGTCAGAATGTAAAAAATATTTCCTATTATCAATTTCACTTGTAATTAATTACTTTCTTACAGGATAGTTGTAACAAAATCTCTTCATCCTAAAGGTACTTATTGTCCAGTTGCTGTTGTAAGACTAGTAGGCATGATGTTGCTTGTATTTGCTCAAAAAGTACATATGCCATATATACAAAACGTTTGTACTGACACAGTGGGTACAGGAATTATGGGTAAACTGGTACATCTTTTTTGCTTTATTCTAATATTTATAATCATCTATTTAAATAGTTTATCTTACGTTATTATTAAAGGGAAACAAAGGTGGTGTAGCAGTAAGCTGTTCAATTCATAATACATCTATTTGCTTTGTTAATGCACATTTAGCAGCTCATTGTGAAGAATATGAACGGCGAAATCAAGATTATGCAGATATATGTGCAAGGCTTTCTTTTTCAAAATATGTGCCACCCAAAAGCTTTAAAGAACATGAGTAAGCAAATATATGCATATAATGTAATAATTTAATATATTTTATTTTAAGGTACTATTTCACATTGATTTCTTATTTTGGTTGTTTATAGTCAAATTTATTGGTTGGGAGATCTTAATTATCGGATAACAGAAATGGATGCAACAATAGCCAAGCACTATATTCTTATAGGTTATTATGCTCCTATTTTAGCATTAGATCAATTAGGCCAACAAAGACGACTAGGTCGTGTATTTCAAGAATTTCAAGAAGCTGAGATAAAATTTAAACCAACATACAAGTATGATCCGGGTACTGACAATTGGGATTCCAGGTTTTGTTAAATTTTTAAAATCTTATAATAATTATCAAATTCGCCTATATATGTCATTAAAATAAATGTATTTTTTTTTCCATATCTAATTAAAAAATAGTGAAAAGGGTAGAGCACCAGCTTGGTGTGATCGAATTTTATGGAAGGGTGAAGCTATCACGGCACTGGAGTATAGGAGTCATCCTGAATTAAAAATATCTGATCATAAACCAGTCAGTGCTGTTTTTGATTCACAAGTAAGATATATGAAAATAGAGATATATTTAAATATTACATTGGACAACGTTTTAAGTACTGTTATCTTTGATTATTATAGATCAGAATTATTGATGTGGTAAAATATCGTAAGACCCATGAAGAAGTTATGAAGAAATTAGATAAACTAGAAAATGAATTTTTACCTCAAGTAATGGTTGATACAACTGAAGTGATCTTTGATACTTTAAAGTTTCTTGAGCCTAGTAGTAAGGATCTCATTATAGCTAATACAGGACAAGTGCCAGTTCAGTTTGAATTTATAAAAAAATTAGATGATACCAGTTATTGTAAAGACTGGTTGCATATAGAGCCCTATACAGGTTTTATAAAACCAGGTAAACATTTTTTATAATATAAAATTAAATTTTTTAGTTCATATAACATTATATTGTTTTATAGGTGAAAAGTGTGATATTAAACTAGAAATATACGTTGATAAGAAGTCAGCATGCAAACTGAATTCTGGAGAGGACAAATTATATGATATATTAGTTTTACATCTTGAAGGAGGCAAAGATATTTTTATAACAGTTACAGGTAAATGTAAATTTAACAGTTATTAATAGCATAAATTAAAGATAATCAGTATTTATAACAATTTTTCAACAAATATCTTTCTTATAATGATACATTATTATAAGGTACTTATGAAAGAAGCTGTTTTGGATCATCAATGGAAGCATTAGTTCACATTCCAATACCAATAGGTGAAGTTACAGCCGGTCGATTGGTAGAATTAGTAAGTGTATTTGAAAATTAAGTTAATAAGTATATATATATAGAGAAATTTAGAAATATCAATTACTTTTAAATGATATATACATTTATTGTAGGAAAACAATAAAAATTTATCACTAGAACCATATGCAATACCAAAAGAAATATTTCAATTAGTTGATATACTATATCGTCATGGTATAAAAACTCCTGGCCTTTTTGAAACACCTGGTCTTCATAGTGAAATTATTGCCATAAGAGACTGGTTGGATAATGGAAGTCAAGAATCTATGCGTATCCTTTAAAATACGTATATTTATTTATTTATTTAGATGAAAAATATAAAACTAAGTATTTCTTAACATGTTCGATCGAATGAAGCTGGTAGCGTACATTCTGTAGCAGAGGCATTACTTTTGCTATTAGAATCGACGGCAGAACCTTTGATACCATATAATCTCCATAGCGTTTGTTTAACGGCAGCAACGAGCTATTTACAATGCAAACAAGTAATTTGGAAAGCGTATATATATATATATATATATATACATATATAATATGTACTTTTCGTAATTGAATATTATTTTTTATTGTAGATTGTTATGCAACTTTCTGAAACCAGAAGAAGTGTGTTTCTGTATATTATTTTTTTCTTACAAGAGCTTCTAAACCACACTCAAGACAATGAATTGGATGCAAAAACTCTTGGTTAGTTACATGTCTGTTATTTTTCATAACTTTAAATAATGTAAAAACAAATGTAATGATAAAAAATATTATGAATTGTTTTTTCATAGCAACTTTGTTTGGATCAATCTTTTTACGAGATCCACCAAGAAGCAGAGAAGACCGGCTACAAAGAAGTCGTGCAACACAAGCTACATTCGATAGGAAAAAAGCTGCATTTGTCTATCATTTTCTGGTGAATGATCAAAGCGACATCGTTCTTGGTCGATAGTATAAATTTGTTTATGTAATTTTACGTAACGTTCATTAATATGCTTTGCATGGATCACTAAAGTTTTTGCCTATTAATATTTTATATATTTATAACATAAATTATGTATAGAATTAAGGACGGATAGATGATCTAGAAATGACCAGAAAGTATTATTTTTTACTTTATAATTTTACATTTTTTGGCAATATTATGAGTACTCAATAGGTTTCTCTTCACGAAGTCCTTGTGAGAGTTAGATTATTCTACTATGATAGCATAATCCACTTTCCACGTGCTTATTTGTTTAGTAAACACGTTAAACAATATTAGTTTTAGTACATACCTATACATAAATATCGTATACTAAGTATGTACTCAATTATCTAGTCACTATAATTTATAATAAACTTTACATTAAAATATATTTCAGATTTTTGACATACTGAATTTCTTCATATATTATACAATTACATACAACCAATCTTTTAATCTCTTTAAAAGAAAGGTACATTTTATTATACGTATAAAAGGTTGTAAAAACAAGGTACGTGAGCGAATCAAGTACACATGAATTTTATTAAAAAATACATAAAAAACAAATTTGTATCATTAATTAGATTTAATATAAATGACAAACATACGTCTTTGTGTCACAATATGAAAAAATATAAGGAATAAAAAAATACGGCAAAAAACTCAACATGCACAAGATAATTTGAAAAACTAATTTTTAAACAAAAGCTTATCTTAACTTTAATATTTTGACATTTATATTTTTTTTTTCCAAATAAATGTGGAACATATATATTTCAAAAATTATAAAGATCGCAGAGAGCACAATTTCGCATACTATTCGAAATTGCAAATTAAAAATGAATTTTTTCAGTAAACATTAATACAGTATAGTAAATTGTTACCATAAAAAAGGATAATAAAACACTTCTTCGAAATAATTTTCGCTGTTTAAGAATATAAAAAGATAACACAAAATACGAAGTATTAGTTTAGCGTGATGAGATTGCTAATATTTTGCTGTTATTATGAAGTATTTACAAATGAATCATAACTTGCTGTGAACTGTAATATATAAATGATTAAACATTTTAAAAATTAAAACCTTGCTGCGGTGCAGTATCAGCAGGTGTAAACTGTAATTGTCCATCTTGTGTTGTAGGTAATGCTGATGAAGCGACTTCGGCATCCTATTTTTATTAATGCATGACATTTATTGATCTTATAAAATATGAATCTAATTGTAAATATAGATTTTGTGAAAGTAACATAATAAATTTTCATATTTGTACTTACGCCATCTGAGAAAAATGTATCAATCATTGCTATGGCTTTTTGGTATACTTGTTCATTTTCATTTTGTTGTAAAAATTCAAGTTTGTCAAGCCCACCAACTTCTTCAATCATAATAGCAACACGTTCTACTTCACCCATTTTTACAGCCGCTTGCAAAATATTTGTTAAACCATCCAGAACAACAAGAACAGTCTTCCAATCTTTAGATACAAGCAAATTGCAGAATGGTGTTAATACCCCCATCTGTACTAAATGGGCCAACTGTTGAACTGAACCTCCTGAAGTTAAATTAGTTATAGCCCATGCTGCCTCTTTTTGTGATTTATAGTCACCCTGTGAATACATTAATTTTAATAAAATTGAAACTAAAATAGGTGATTGATAAAAAATATTTTTAAATGATTTAAAGATGTAAGATCTGTTCATAAAGATATCAACTTACAGATTCAAGTACTTGAATTAAAGGTGGTAAAAGATTAGCATGTATAACATGTTGAATTTGTTCTACATTTCCAGCAGTAATATTACTAATAGTCCAAGCAGCTTCTTTAACGATATTTACGCGATTGTGTTGCAATAATGCACCAAGATGTTGAAGTCCACCTGCAGAAATGATTGCGTCCGTTTGTACATCATTTCCAGTAACTATATTCCCAACTGCTCGTAGTGCTGGTGTAAGAACTGTTACTTCATTGGATGAAAGTAACTCTACTAATTTTTGAATAACACCAGATTCAATTACTACTTGTATTTTATCATTTGGCCCATCAGTAAGGTACGACAATGCCCAACAAGCATCAGCTACAATATTTATATAATATGTATACATTGATTAACATGTTCCACTATATTATTACTTGCTCTATCATGTAAAATTATTTTTTTTTTATATACCTAAAATATCCTTGTCAGTATTGCTAAGCAATCGATTGAGTACTGGTAAAGAAGTTCTTACAATTTCAAACGGTGGTGGTGGATTTTTATTTCGGCACAAATTTGATAATGTCCAAACGATATTACGGGTAAATGTTACCTATATTTGTTAAATATAGTTAAATTCAGTTAAAAAATATACAAACAATATATTGCAATAGAAATTAAATTATCCATTATGGCATGGAACTAAGGCTGTATGAAATAATCGAAGAGATGGATAAAAGAATAATTATTAAAAATATTATATGTATTTATCGCGTACACACACGCGATATATAAATCATCAAAATATTGTTCTAGAAGAGACTGTAAAATATAAGGATTTGATAAGTGAAAATCTGTACGTCAATGTACAATTATTTTTTAATTGTAACAATAAATTTATAGATATTTTTTCATTCATAGATAATTGAAAAAATTAATAAATATTTTAAGAATATATTCATAAAAAATACGTCATACATACAGGAGTGTCAGGCTTAATTAAATCCAATAAAAGTGGCATTGCATCATGACCAAGAACAAGATCACGAGCCATTGGTCCATCTCCAGCAATGTTTCCCAATGCCCATACAGCTTGCTCAGCAACATTCAGTGAAGCAGATTTTAGTAAAGCTACTAATTTTGGAATAGCACCATGTTTCACAACAACATGTGTCTGTTCAGATGTGCCTGAGGCTACATTAGTTAAAGCCCATGCTGCTTCAAACTGAAGTGCATTGCTATGAATTAATAAATAAATATTAATTATTATATAACTAACTTAAAAAGAGTTAAATTGTAAACGATTCCTGAATAATTGTATCAGAACTTAATTATAAGTAACATAATATAGGAAGTTATCGCCATACTTGTGATGAGAGTCCAAGAATTCAATGCAGCGTGGTACTATTCCTTGTTGTATCATATTGTCTATTGGTGGATTTTTTTCGCGACTCAGCATCTTCCTACAAGCCTGTGTTGCTTGAAGCTGGATAGTTTCATCAGAAGAATGCATACCACCAACAATCTCTTCGATTGATGTAGAGATAGGGAGTATGTCATTGTTTTCAGTTGGTGATAATGGTTCTGCATCTTCAATTATATTTAAATTACGTCTTTTTAATAACTGGTCCTCTTTCTTTGCTTTGCGTAACTCTACCGACATTTCACTTCTTCTTCTACGTGCTTCCTATAATTGCAAATGATCAAATATAACATAAACCCATTATGTCATAGTGCATTTTTGTCCTCACCCATTGTGCATTCTTATATTATAAATATGTTTTAAGCACTATGAAATTTATGGTAAAAAAAAATAAAATTAAAGAATGATACATTAAACTTACTTCATGTTTATTATTAAATTTGAAATTAGCAATTCTGGTATTACGTTCAGCTTCTGGAGCAGGCATATTTTATACAATGCTGATCTCCAACGGATAATAATCCAATTAAAATTAGAAAGATGCTTTTAAGTCTGAAAATTATTCAAAAATATCAAATAACAATTAGAATTGTAACTATAATATATGTATAAGTTTTTTCTTTGTAATATCGAATATATCTATATTTTTTCGGAAACTACGAATTCTCTTCACAATATTAGTGAGAAGATTTATAACAAAGGAAATAATTATTGATCCATAGTTTAAAATATAATTTGGTAAATAAATTAAATAATATTATAAGGAACATTATATTGATGTTAGCTAAAAATAAAGAATGAATTACAAATGTCGCATATCTTCGATTAACTGCGCATCATATTGTTGCGTTCGTTTCAAAGAAATACTGAAAGCGTTATGGCATAACGGTTACTGGTTACTATTTTTTTCTTTTAACAGTATCTTCTACATGTACATATATGTTAATACCAATTTCTATTCGAAAATATAGAAATAATTAAATTTTTAACAATCATAACATAATTATACTTACTCTAAATTAATTCAGAAATCAGATAGAAATCGTATAAATGAATTTGAAAGAACCAAGGCAGTCATCAACTGATCGCGACCCGCGCGACGACGTTACAATGGCTGAAGAATTGGTTGCGATTTTCTTGGCGACCTGTTGCTGTTACCAAACATAGAAAAAAAAATTGAAATTGCCCTTAACCAATTATAACTTCAACTCTTCGAAGTTATAAGAAAGTACAAGATCGCAATTGGCTGAGAAAGTTTGCGATGTGTGATTGGTCTAAAAAAGCGTTTAATTTTTTTGCACTGACCAATGGAAATACACAGGTCATAAACAAGAATTATGTAACTTAAGTACTCTGTGCTTAAAGGACAGAACTTGTATTAACACGTAAAATTAACTATGCATCGCTCATCGCTCACTTTGTGTCTTTTTTCACTTTTTTTCTTTTTTCATCTATTACATTAGAATCCACCTTTTTTGTTGTGATCGCAGCACCAAAAGTAACTAGAAGGATAGCGTGCGAAAGCATCATAAATAAAAAACACATGTAGTTCTGGTTTTAAAATAGCCAAAAAACAAAGAATCTTTTATACGTATTTCAATTTTTTAAATAAATATTAACGAGAATATATATTTTGTTACCCTTTGTATGTGCGCTAATGCGCGCGTTTATGTCTGTATAACCATATTATATGGTTATTTAAAATAATTTGTATTTCAAGTTATTTTACCGTAACGGCCTACATATGTCTATATAAACCAGTAGTAAATAATATAGCGTAATCAATTTTACTTACGTTGAGATTTCACTGATTTCACATTCGTACCTTCTATACTCTTTAATTAACTTAATAATTATATAATTGTTTCATGTCACTATACCAAACGTTTTACATATATGCATAGACCGCGTTACACCGCAGCAACAATGCATTATGTGAATCGGGTGACAAAAAATATCAACTGGAAGAGCATTTCTTTTTATTGTTAAGTATTGCTACGTGTTTATTTTTTTTTTTTTTTTTTTTTCGTTTGTTTACAACTTTTCTCGGTGATAAAAGAAACCCAAACATGCGGTCATTTTTTCAAGATACATGGAACATTAACAAAAACTTCCCCGTTGTTGCTTCATTAATGTCGTACCTTAATAACGATCACGCATAATAAAAAAGCAATATGTTTATTACCATGCGTAAATCATTTTCATGTTTTCAGAAATTTTTCGATTAATTTTTCATTTTTAAATATATACGAATATTTTTAACAACAATGCTATTGATGGGAAGGAAATCTTCTACTTAAGTGAAATCGATTGGTCTAGTCTCGTTTTATTTTATTGTCAAAGAAGGGAGTTAATAAATGTGTGTGTGTGTGTGTGTGTGTGTGTGTGTGTGTGTGTGTGTGTGTGTGTGTGTGTGTGTGTGTGTGTGTGTGTGTGTGTGTGTGTGTGTGTGTGTGTGTGTGTGTGTGTGTGTGTGTGTGTGTGTGTGTGTGTGTGTGTGTGTGTGTGTGTGTGTGTGTGTGTGTGTGTGTGTGTGTGTGTGTGTAAAGTAATTCGTTTAAAAAAGATTTTAAACCCGAAAGATAAGATTTAATGATAAAGTTCGAAACATTATTTTGTTTTTACTTGAGGTAAAGAAAAAAAATAAAGAAACATATAGCGATCATCAAAAAGAAATAAACATTATAACGATGTTCAAACAAGACAATTACAAAATTACTAATAATAGTTGCGTATCGCTAAATAAAAGAAAATCGCGTTTTTCAAGCAAAGATACCAATAAGGACGCGCTAAATAATGATGAAAAATGATATGTTGTTTAATAATGTACTGCATTGAAACGTAAAAAATTCAGCTGAAATCCCGATTCAAAATTTCGGTTTTCAGTAGATAAATTTTAGAGTACTATCACTGTCCATATGCATGGTGAAACATGAGTACACTGATTTTTTATATTTCGAATCGACAGAGGAGGATATTTCAAAGAATATATTCTATCTTTTTTGTACGAAATATTGTTTCTTATGAAGCATAATATTTTGTTATAACATTTGAAATAAATATTAATAATAATAGTTACATAATCTTTCTATGATCTCGTTTTAATTAATTACCAGGACGCAAAAACGGAATTTGCGTTTTGATATTGCGGATTGATTTAAAAGAAGTATAAAAAAATCCTATCATTAAATAGCCGTATCTTGGGAACTATAGCGAGTTTTGAACTGAAATATTCCAAGTGTTAGCGCTTTTTTATAGCAACATATTAAAAAAGGATAATAAAAAAAAAAAAAGGAAAAAAAAATCAAAAATGTGAAATTTTTCGTACGTGTGGCCCACTTTCTTCTTAATCCTATGGATCATCGCGTTATTCTCTTTCTTGCTCTCAAATTCTTAGTAATCGCGGACGATCGCACCCAACATACGTATGTATATTGAAAACTGGATGCTGGACAGATTCTGTATGTGGCTGTAGCTTTCTTCGAACACTTTCGACGCGTGGGGATAACTGGAACTTTTAAGTCAAGTCAAGTGCATCCCGGCAGAGCAAAGTAGTATACTGTGTCATTTCAAAGTGCGTTCGTTGTGTCGAGATTCTGTGAAGAATTCGGGGACTTAATGAGAAAACAGTCGCAGAAGGTCGCATAACGCTAAAAAGTTTCTCTATCGTAGGATTACCGCAAAGTGATAGCTGACTTTTAATGTATTAAATTGGAAGAAATGCAATACCGTATAGTAAGTTCTTCCGCAATTCATCGAGTTGAAATAATATAAAATAAAAAATTTATTTATGGATATGTAGGAAAATTTATTCATGTATCCGTGTATTACGGATATATTTATGCAAAATATTTTTAATACATCGTATGTATGTATATACGTATATATATTATTATATATTATTATGTATATATATGCACATATACTTAAGTACATTTATGGAATAGTTCTATATCGCATATGAAAATCGTATCATGAATATACATTTCTTCTTTGACGCATTAAAGAGAAAGCGAAAATTTATGAAAAATATTTGATCGATTTGATTTACAGCTTGCTGTTACCATTTGGTCGAGTATTATTGGAAATTTGGAGTTTTGCACTGCGAATGATATAGCTAATAAATACGTAAGTACAATCAACTTCATTACTAATACTTTTTAAAAAAGAGCATAACAAAAAATCTTTACCATATTCTTGTACGTATATTTAAAATTAAATTGTTTCTATCAAATTTTTTACTCGTCAAAAAAAAAAAAAAAAAAAAAGAAAGGAAAAATAAAATAAACCCCAACAAATTTAACACTCGCAAAGATAATAAGAAGAGAGCGTGCAAAATTTGTATTATTTTCTTTACGTTCCAGTACATTAGGAAGTAATGATTTCTTATGCATTTTACTTTTACACGGCCTACCAAATTTATACAACTCTCACTGGTTTTTCTTTCAAATGAGTCAGAAAAATACGACGCATCATTTCCCGCACTGCAGTCCTTTTTTCACTTCTGCATCCAACGGTATAGGAGAAAGGGAGACCATCCTGGTACCGTAATTGCGCCTTTCTCTCATCGCGACTCTGCCTGATGCGCTAATTTCAAACTGCTCTACTGTAGAGATATTCCACTTAAACAGGTTTCGAACGAATCATGTCGACTCTTGGCACGATTCTCTAAACTTTCCTTCCACTGTATTACACAAATGTGATATATGATATGGAACGAATCAATGTTTTCATTAAACTATTATTATTTATTATTTCCGTAGATATAGATATATTAATATTAAATACTTCTATTATATCTTTTACAGACCGGACATTTGGTAGAAGTTCAAGCGTATCCGCAAAAGCAAATTATAGACCCATCACTTTCAAGAAAATTATATTTGAAGAATGGAACTCTTTACGAAAGTACAACCGAAATAATAACGTTCAAGCAAGATGAATTATCAGATCGATTTTCCACCCTCGATGATATCCACCTTCGTCAGACAACGGTGAAGAACAATGAAACAAACAATACGAATATAATGGATCTCGCGGGTTCCGAAGAATCCTACTTTTTTCAAGATTCTGATAACTTTGGACAAAAAAGTCGATCTGTTCCGCTATCGAACATCAAATATGACAAATATGACATGTCTCTATCTCACAGAAGGCTCAAAGAAGCAAACGATCAATCTGGCTCATCTGATATTTTACAAAGGATTTTTATGACGTCATCTAGAGATGTAAATGAAACGGATAAAAAGAAGAGCAAAACAAAAGACGCGGTGAAAGATAATATTTCTATTGGAAATATAATACGAATAAGAAACGAGGAGAGTACGATAGCAGATGGAATAAATGAAAGAACTTCCGAACAAAGTGGATTAAACGACGAGGAAAGAATATTCGATCGTATTGATCGCATCGACGCAACAATCAAATCAGAGAAGAATGATTTTATTAAAGAATCCGATAGCCTTTCAATGGCATCGTCGCCGTTTGGAAAACTTTCTGGTCCTATAATCGTACCGGATTTTCCACAGTTAAAAGCTTCAAGTTCGCTGTTAATATCAGAAAAGACACCGGATAAGAGCGATAATCCGGAAATACAAGATGTAATTGGATCGACTCTCGTTTTGAATCCTCTTCGCGTTGGTGTAGCTCTTGTAAACGCTAAAGAAAATACTTTGATCGATGATGATAGTGAAAATAGTCAATCAATTAAGTGCGTCGTCTCTTCGAGCACCGCACAAACCGAAGCGAATACACTCGACGAAGAAGGTTCTGCGAGCAATAACGAATCCACAAAGGCCTGTTCGAATATAAATATCAGTCACGAACAATTTTCTAAGCAGTCGGAATCGCCAACTTTTGACGAAGACTCGCCGAAGAAAAAGAAGGCCGATGATACTGTTGAAATTCAAAAATCGATTGAAATTTATCATAATGCTCCTGTTCAAGAGATACATTATCCAGTGGAACTGTCACCACCGATCTCTCGTCCCGTTGAGAATATATTTCAAAAAACTAAATTAAACAACGCGATCAATTTGGATAGTATACAGAAAGAGTTTCGTATAAGTGGAGAACATCGGCCGGCTGATCTTGACGTTCTACCAGTAAATTCAAACTTTTACATTAGTAATTTTGACGACAATGTAGAAGAAAAAATTTCGCGGACTCGCCAATCGTTCGGTTTTCAAGAAAAACCAAATAATTTAGTGGTTGGTAATTCCGACAGTGTCGCTAAGAAAAATATTAATTTTCCATACATATCCATGGGATTATATTTGTCTAGCGACAAACGAGTAGAAGCTAATTCGTTCCCAGGTCAACAAAGTACTAGCAGTAGTGGGAATAACATTGGTATACCGATCTTGCTATTGCCGGGCCAGTCTCAAGATGTTACAACATACGAACAAAATACAGATACAGGTAATATCTTCAATGGAATAACAACGACGGCAAGTGGTGGGAACAAACATCAGACACTAAATAGTTTTAAATCAGATAAAGAAGGTGGTGATCATCATTACGTGGTAAATATGCACGAAGAAAGATCGGACCCATCTCAATATCATCTTTTTCAAAGGATCATTCAAAATAATCCTCTTCCTTTGATTGAGACCAGATACGTTTTACCAGTCTCCTCGCCTTATTCCATAATAACGAAGAAATCTATAGAGAAACCTAGTTATGGCTTACATTCTACTGAATTAGAAAATGTTGATAACAAAGTATTTTATTCGATCGAAAAAATAATGGATAAGCAAGCGTCGTCACCACAACAACTTGCTCAAATATCAAGTGACAAACAGACGATAGAAAAACAAACTCGTTTACCGAATCCGTATGCATTTTACGTTGAAAAAACAGGAGAAAAGAAAGTACCTCAGGTCATTCACAGATTCATCATGCAACCTTACCCGATTCATATAAAATTTCCATCTCTCTCGGCAGAAAAGCTCATTTCTCCGGATCATTCGGAGAAGAAGTTAGTAAAGCCTAATCGTAAATCATATCCTATCGAGACTGGAAAAAATTCGGAAAACGTTAAAGTGCATTCCGAAGAAATTGATAAACTCGTTCAACCATCGCAAGTTCATCGATCATTACAGAAATTCTACGCCGAAGTTTCCTCGATTCCCTTTAATAGAAACTATATAAATTCGTCTTCGATCCATGAAAACGCACGTAAAAAGCCAAACTTCTACTTTGGAGAAAGTACTACGGGATATAATAATAAAAATGGTCATTACAATTACTTAGAACAATTCTCGAATTCTGTTCCCCTGAAAGAAATTTCTTCCATCGGAAATTTGCGCTCTTATAGAAGACGTGGTAGAATTTTCGAAAAGGATAGGACGCCAAAAAACAAATACATGGATTCGCGTCAAACGTCGTCGAGTACCTTGCGAATGCAATTAAAATCTTCGCCGTCGTTCCTTGTTGATGCACAACAATCAGTTGTACCGGGTATTATGAGAAATGCTCGACAATCAGAAGGATATCCTTTAGGAGATATTGGTAATTTTAGACAATCAAAAGTTGAATATGGTTTCAAACCGCCCATGATTCCTTCTATTCAATACGATGAGCAGACGGCATCTAAAGTTGATAAATAAATTTTGTATACATCGTCAACAAGATCCTGAACATCGATAGCTTTACATATTGTTATTATTTTTCGATTTTATTTTTTTAAATATTAAATAATCAACATTTTTTTTTAAATTATCAAAACTCATATATATCCGTTCATTCCCCTCTCCTACGTCTTTCCATGATAACAGATTGTTATGTATCTCTTTGATTATGCAAATTTTATATCCGATAATATTAAAACAATTGATTTCTTTTTTAAATTAATTTAATAACATATAGATTTGCGATCGCCTAATTGTATCCCTCTTAACGTATAATCATGCATATGTATATTTTATTTTCTAAATTTAACAGCGAACGTTATAATAATAAAAAATATTTTATAAATTTACAATCATCAATAAAGATATAGGTAATCCGTTAATAAATATATAGCGTAATCCGTTTTTTTTGATGAAACTAATGAAACACTAAAGCTTCGATGCAATTAATAATAATGTATAACATCTCGTATCTCCTAATAGAGTTTATCGAATTTATTCTCCATTTGTTTTAAAATGGACGCCTCCTAGTTGATTTAATTTAATTTCACCTGTATCATTTAATTCCACCAACAAATATACACAGTGTATTGTATCTTTACAATGTTGGTAGCATTGAAAAGAAACCTCTATAAGCGAGCTTCCGTTAAGAAGAGCTTGTAGACCATCTTATGCCTGTTGGCTCTTTTCCGGTACGGTGTGGAAATGACTGGCTTCAGTGAAAAGGTTCGTAGTAAAGTTTTATTTATTTAAATGTTATAAGGCATTATATTTAAATTTATTCGTCAATGTCAATTAAGATATACTGCAAAAAGACAATGATGTGCGTCGAAAATATTATTTTCTCTAGCACAACATCGTAACAAACAAAATTGAGGAAAGTTAGGTTCTGTTCGTATCTTGCGCACATTGTTCGTTATGAATTGTTTTCTTGTCAGTATTCATTATTAACTGTTTTTATATATTCGATAAACAACACTTCATGTTAGTATTAATACGTTTCATATGAAACTAGTTCTATGATAAATGTCAAAGTGTTTATATTTGTAATATTTTATTGAGACGGCTTTTTCATTGATACGTTAACACGTGGATTTTGTCAATATCGTTTTATTATTATCATTATCATTTATACGTAGCTTATAATAATTCACTCGTGTAATATTAATTAAGAAATTGAAAAACTATGATATTCTATAACTAATATTATTGTATATTTTTAGCCAATATTGATAGATGGCCGCGGCCATCTACTTGGCCGTTTAGCGGCTATTATTGCTAAAACTATCTTGCAAGGTAACAAAGTTATCGTTGTTCGTAGCGAACAACTTAATATTTCTGGTAACTTCTTCAGGTTCGTGTTTATTATTATTATTTTATAAATAGACATTTAACCAACTTGGTGAATGTGGAAAATATATTAAAATCTTTGTATATCTTTTTGATTACAGGAATAAGTTGAAGTTTATGTCATTCTTGCGTAAAAGATGTAACGTCAATCCTGCACGTGGTCCATTTCATTTCCGTGCACCTAGTAAAATTTTATGGAAAACAGTTAGAGGTATAATTAATAATGTATCTTATAAATTTTTATAAAAGGTGTACTTTATAATGTTTTTCTCCACGTTATGCATATCAATGATTACATATATCTTACCTACATTATTTGATAATACAATGAAACTATTATAATTTATGAGATCTTCAAGAATGTAGATATACATTTTATAATTCTATCGAGTTATTATTAATAAGAATGTCTTATTACAGGTATGATTCCACATAAGACGCAAAGGGGTAAGGATGCTCTTAGAAGGTTGAAAGTTTATGAAGGCTGTCCACCTCCATATGATCGCAGAAAACGTGTTGTTGTACCAGGTGCTATGAGAGTGATGTGTTTGAAGCCTGGTAGAAAGGTAATTTTTTATTATTGTGAATGTTGTAAATGTTTGATCCATGTGTGAGTTTTATATTCTTATGTTCTTGTCTAATTATTATAAGTGCAATTTGCTTGTCAGTAAGATTATTTTTTAGAGAACAATGATGGTATGGTAATTTGCGCCTGAGTAATGGTATATTTTACCTGATTTGATGATATATTTAGCTGAGTTCTACAATGATATAAATATTTACACATATATACATAAACGTTCATGCAACAAAATACTGCAATTTTTGCGAATATTTCTTTTGTTTTAGTATTGTCATGTAGGAAGATTGTCTCATGAAGTCGGTTGGAAATACAAAGCTGTGGTACGTACTTTGGAGAACAAGCGACGTGTCAAATCCATTCTAGAGGTTCAAAAGAGGAACAAACTCAAAGTGAGTTTTTTTTTCAATGATTACTATTATTGTTTAAGAAAATATATTTATGTGTGTGTATATATATCATTTTACATTATACAACATATATTTAACCAATCTTTTAATTACAGAAACTCACAAAACAGGCTGGAGCATCTGTTGCTAGAGCTGCAGCTCCGTACACAGAAATCATTAACAATTTTGGCTACAACTGATATAAAATTAAAATAAAATAAAAATTATAAATATAAAATATTTATCCTTTCTTCTCTACCTAAATTCATAATTTTAAGTAATATAAAATAAAATTAAGATATTCTTAGATTTTCGTAAGATATTTCAAGAACTAATAAATAAGATATTAAATTATTTTAATTTTTTAATAATTAAATACAAATATTTTTTATATCTATCATACATATATATATACAATATTTTCCACAGCATTTATTTACAGAATGAACCAAACTGTACAATTACATTTCAATTTGTTTTAGCAACGTTAAACTTATAGTTTCTATTTTTGTAACTATCTTTAATTGATTCTGTATTTAACTTTTGATAGAATCTATTGTATAAACAATAGTTCCTCCTTTATCATTATCTTCATCGTCATGTACTTCATCTTCTTCACTCTCAGAACTAGAGGAACTATCGTCCTTTATAGCTTTATGTACACGATAATCGCCTAGATTTTCTGGTATATAACCAATATTATGTAAACCTAGTTGTTCCGTTAATCGTTCTGCTGCATGTTTTGCTTGCATCTCCTATTAAAACAATATAATAAACGTATATATATATATATATTATAAAATAAAATTTGATTTATGTATAAAATTATTTGTCTTGTTACCTGTAACTTTTTAACATGTTCTCTTTGCAATTGTAAAGATTCATTCAAACTTAAAGGTTTTATAGCACCATGTACTATATGAGGTGGAGTAGCAGCAGTTATTTCCCAATGTTTAGTATATTTTCTTTCTTTTTCTTTCTCTGGATCATGAACATTACTCTTACTAGTTTTATACGGTTTAAACGGTTCCCTTTTTAATTGATTTTTTTCCTGAGTTTTTTCAACTTTATCAATAACATATTTCACATGTATTGGTTCTGGAGATGTTTCATTTTTGAAAGATTCAATTTCCTCTATGTCTTCTGGCTTTATTAATGACTCCACTGGTTGTAAATGTATAACTTTCTTCTTATGTACACCAGTTCCTGTAGGCTATTATTATATAGATATTGATAAAAATATCTATCTTCTTGTAAATATGGTTGTATAGAACTTACTTGTGCTAAAATCTTTAATGGATCTTCTTCATCATCACTGTCCAATTCAATGATTTTATTTTTATGAACTTCCTCAGGATAAGAACCTGTCCATTCTAATTCATTCATTGCCGCTTTTCCTTCAGATGCTATATTCAATCTTGAAAGAAGTACAGCTGCTTTATCTATTTCTTTCTGATTATTGAGTACGTTTAACAATTTGTCTCGAAATGCTATAATCTTTTCCCCTTTGTCAGGAAGCATTGAAATAAATTTTCTGGAAAACAATATATTGTTTTTCAAAAAGAAAATATTGAAATAAAACTTGTATCACATACTACTCACCTATTTGCTAGTATTTTATTTTGTCTATCTAAAAGTTCTTCTAATTCTATCTTTGATTTGTTAGCTAAATTGTCAATATGTCCTTGATTCTCCTTTTTTGCTGGTGGTGGTATATCCCCTGGTACTTTTTTAATAATCCTTTTTGGATACATTTCTTTCTTTGAATAGATAACCTATTATTAGAGTAATATATCACGAATAAGAGTTGATATCAAACATTTAATTAATATATATACAAACAATGTAAATGTACCTTGTAAAAAGGAGCATTTAAATTCTTGATATTTTTTTTATAAATTAATAATTTTGTAAGACGATATCACACAATAAAGGGAAATACCATATAATATAATAATGCAGTTAAGTTATTACTAAACGTTTATACAGTGACTTATTTGATCGTTCATAACCTAAAAATTGTTTTATTATTGTCAATTCTATGAAAGACTAAGAAGAGAGAGGAATAGAGTATATCATGAATTTGATTGTGATCTATATATCTGCATACAACGGAAATTGTACTTTTGTCATATTAGTACATCATTTTTTAATGAATGTGAAAAACAAACGAACTAACGAAACGGGAAGAACGATCGATTCTTGAAATATATACTTTATATGGTCTAGCAATTGTGTATATTGAAACATATATAAGAAATTAATGTTTCATTATTTACATAAAAGTCTATTATCCATACGATTAATAAATCTTTTAAATTTTGCGCGAATGAAATTAGCGTAACAAGATGGCGATTACATTTTCACTTTCATTACACACCCTAAAATATAGAATAGAACTATCTGTTCTATTTTTGAATGATGGAATTAAACCACAAAGAGACAGAATATAATACCTTCTTAGTGTGCAAATGTATTTATTAATTATTATAAATTATTAATAAAAAAAAAAGGAAAAAGAATGGTTTTTTCAGAAAAAAATAATTTTCCGTAAGTTGGCGACTTTATATAAGAAAACTTTTTTAACGCAGTAAAAGACAATCGAATTTTGTTATTCAAGTACATACTGAAACTATGTACTTTACATATTCGTTCGAGAACAAATTGAATTTAATTAATTTTTAGTTCTTTCAGTCCTTAAGCGTACATGACTAGATGGCGCTCGAGGCAATTCTGAAATTTTACAAAATGGGAGTTACTTTCTTCAGAATCTAATCTATGGATCAGTGCTTATATCTTACCGTGTAGTACCGATAGAGGAAAGGAGAAACTCAGCGTATGTGTCGATCAGTCGGTCGGCACTGAGCACTTAGGAAAGAAGGTGAGGCTTAATAGGTAGTATAGTAGGTACTCAGCTAGGCGACCCAAGCCAACGGACAGGAAGAAGAAGGGCAGATAAAAGAACAGGAAGAAGAGCGGATAAAAAAGCAAAGCTAGGAAGAAAAGGAAGTCGTAAATAATAACGAGTAATCGAAACTGTAAGTCATCCGAAACGTCTGTTCAAAATCGTGGTTGATTCTTGGATTGTTGCTTACAATACGAAAGGAGATATATTCGACGGACGGACAGAAAAAAAAGGGGCTGAGAGGACGCCTTAAGAGAAAACGAAAGAGTGTAGCTGCCTACACTCGTAAAAAAAAAATTTCTCCGAATATCGCTTGGCGTAATAACAAATTTTATTGCAAATAAAGAAAAAATGTTCCACGTGAGAAAATTGACGAGATCACCGATCGGCTTGAAACAAGTACCCAGTAATGATGTGCTTAAAGGCACGCTCGTTCGAGCTACGGCAGCCCTGCAAATGCGAGGTTACGCCGATCATCAAATCCCTGAACGTCTAAAAGATGTGCCGAACGCAGCGAATCCAAAATTTTTTGACATGGTCGAATATTTTTTCCATCGTGCTTGTCAGATTGCCGAGGATAAGCTCGTCGAAGACGTTGCCAAGCGTTCAAGGCTAACAGTTGAGGAACGTAAGAAAAAAGTCAAGGGAATATTAATGCTGATGGAACCATGCGATCACATTCTTGAGACATCTTTTCCTCTTAGACGCGATTCCGGTGATTACGAAATGATTACAGGTTATCGAGCTCAACACTCGACACATCGAATACCTTGCAAAGGAGGTATGTCTATTCTTTTTTTACTTGTTATTATTTATTATTTATACGTCGATCGCTATACGATTTGTAACAATTTAACTTAATGATTTATTTCCCCTTTTTATTTTATTTTATTTTATTTTATTTTTTTGTGTTCACTTTTAACAACGTTTTATTCAATTTGAGAAAAACGAAGGAAGTACGTGTATGACGGGATACGTACGATTCGCGTTTAATAAAAAAAGCTTTGTGATTTGACTCGTACGCTTTTCTAACGAGACAGTTGAGTTTATAACGTTAAATCGGCTTGTAGCAGCATCTTATAGGTTCGCTTTGCGTCCCTACACGCTTTGTGTATCTATTCGCGCGTAAAGTCAAAAGAGAAAGCGTTACGTTATGATATATTTTCAACTAATCAGTGTCACTGAAATTTCGCTAAAAAAAAAAAAGAAATAAGTTTTTGATAACTAAAACATTTCTAAAAGAAAAATGCAGAGTAAAAGTATATTAATGTAAATTGATTCGAAAACAACAAATCGTGACGTAAGCGAAGGCTGGTTGCAATCAATTTCGATAGAACGATATTTATATTTATATTAGTATGGCCTAATCAGAATCCAATTGGGTGGTCTCTTCTTACATCATGATCTTATGTTACTCATTGTTAGAATTAATTTATTAAACTGTAAAATATTTTTCTTTCGATACTCGTGTATCGTTTAACTTGTATTGAAATAACATTGCGAACTTATCTCATTAAAAAAAAAAAAAAAAAAAAAAGAAAGAAAAGTATGTTTTAACACGTTTTAACATAGTTCTTGGTTCAATCAAGATGCTATAAAAATGTGGAGAAGCGTTTGACGTTGGGAATTAAAGAAGATCGAATTAATCGCAAAAATACTCTCGATGAGTCTGTGGCTTGGTTACGTCATATATTATCGACGATAAGAAAGATGAAAAAGGAAGAGATAGATATTAAAAATTTTGTTGTATTTTATATAAATTATTTAACAATTAAAAAAATATATATATATATGTGTGTGTGTTTGTGTTTAAGTAAAAGTAATTTATAAAATCTATATTTTTTTTCAAACTTCTAAGTGAATATTTAAATATTTAATAATTAATATTTTATAATATTAAAAATTTTTTTTTTATTGAGTAATGAGTAATGATTCATAACCTAAATATATATTGGTGTCAATAGACAGATGATCCAGTACTTTAGTAGGTATGTTAAAAATTATTTTTTATTTTGACAGCATACATTTTATGATATGATATCCGCTCATGTGATATAAAACTGATCATAATGTGAAGTGAAGTTAATCATTTTTAATGTTATTTTTTCTCTTCTTTTTTTTATATGATATTATTTTCTTATCTGGAAAATAATGCAGTGATTTAAAGATTAAAAGCAAAGAGGTACAAAGATTGTTCTAAAGTGCTAGTTGAAAGGGTATTAAATAAATAGAAAAACTTATATTACTAGCGATTAACTTATTTTATTATTAGTACATCGTTATATTATTAGTAGTACATCAATTTTAAAATGCTTACAGAAATATAAGATCAACTGTCTATTATTGATACCAATATATACTTGAGTTATGAAACTTCACTTTTCACGGTTAAATAAGGAAAATGATTTCATAAACGCTTTCGCATGCATTTGCACTTATACGCATTTACATTTTTATTATTAACATATTGACTGCCATGTTGATTATTTTATGTCGATGAAAAGAATCTTATTTGATAATAAATTCAAACCAATTATCATGTAAGTTGATCGTTTCAAAAATTTAGAACACAACAGTAACATTAATAAGTAATAAAATTTATACTCAACTTTATTTTTTATTTTCATTACATTTTTTTAATTTAAATATTGTAGTAGTTCAATGGTTTTATGCACGAATATTGTTATAAAAACTAAAATGTAGAAACGCATACACATTCTTATATCATTCTTTGGAAGGAAATTGCAGTATACAATAAAAAAAAAAAAAAAACAAAAATATGTAATTCAATCTTTATCGGTGTCGATATTCGGCAAAATATGGATTGCATCGCTTAGAGTTAGCTGAACATCCCTTTCGTTCCCAAACTCGCTTTTATGGTTACGTTGTTCGCGTATGTAAGGACTCTTAGCACACTTGTGACGATTTTACGGCTTCGGAACTTATGAAGAGGCGGTTTTAACCTCGATACCAGAAGACTAAATTATCGCTTGATTCTTCGACGAATGATGAGGGGAGACACTGAAAAAAAAGGAAGTTAAATATTTTATCTCGTTCCATTGTTTTTAATATCTCGTCTTTTTTTCTTGTTTACGATTTTTTTAAATCTCTTTTATCCTCTCTCAACAAATTTATTCAAAGGGAATGATTAAAATACAGTAGTATCATTGACTGCATTCAACAGAACAAGCAACTTACGATATCTTTTGAACTCGTCTTTTTTTTGACTATTATATATATATATATATATATATATATATATTGGAGCAAGTGTGAGCGTGTTTCGTGTCGTAATTAACTTTGCATGACATAAATTTTTTGAATAAATAATGGATATAATGCTATTTGTCATATTGGACGAAGACCTTGGTTTAAATCAAACTTAAAGTTAAATTAAATCAACGTGACTAAATAAGTCAAAATATTATTTATTTATTTATCATTATATTCTATATTTTATATTTTAATAATCATTATTCGCATACATTCTCCAATAGATAGATTAAATATTTAAAAATATCATTTTTAGATATATATAAATCGAACGAATGACTGAAACTTAATCGAAAATTTTTTATAGAAAAATACGTTGTTTAAACGAAAGACTATTTTTACAATAAAATGTATAAATATAATGAATATTCAAATAACGGAGCTTCTATTGTAATAATAAAGAAGATTAAATAAATTCAGGCGCACGTATGCATGCACGTTCCTCGTAAAAAATGAGAGAATTAGCGTGCGAACGGTTGGTTTGTCTCTTTTTGAAAAATTTATTCACGGGTATCGAGTTACACCGATAATCCGCCTAATAGTGTGTCGGACTTAACAGGTA
>OU427000.1:3506420-3668920 GCA_911387935.1 Dolichovespula saxonica | reverse complement strand
ATGTGCGATCATTAGTAATCTACTTAAGATAAGTCCAGTCCGTCGTTTGATAAATTGATATTTCTTCGAAGATCTTTTTCTATAAACGGCTTGTTTGTTTTTCATTAATATCTCTTGGATATAAACATGTTTAAGAGAGATTACACGAATTAATATGCGTAATGAGAAATAAATCGCTATATATAAACAGGATTATGATCTAGTAAAAGTCGCATTATTTTCTCATTATATTTCTTTATAATAATAATAATAATAATTATTATTATTATTAAAAAATAATTAATAAAAAAAAAATAATTAATAAATAATTAAAAATAATTAAATAATAATTATTATTATTATATTTTTTTTAATTTTTTAATTTTATTCCCTGTTACGTTGATATTTTTCTAGAATAAATTAGAAGAAAGTTACAACAATTTAGAACACTTAGGAAAGCATCATTTTTTTTTCACTTTGTTATCACAATTGTTCTAACAGTTTATAAATTTTGCAGGTATCCGTTTTTCTATGGATGTTTCTCGAGATGAGGTAAAAGCTCTATCCGCACTGATGACATTTAAGTGTGCTTGCGTGGACGTACCTTTCGGTGGTGCTAAGGCCGGAATAAAAATCAATCCTAAAAATTATTCCGAGCACGAACTTGAGAAAATTACAAGGAGATTCACATTGGAGCTAGCAAAGAAAGGATTCATTGGTAAGGTTTCCTTCTTAACTAAAAGTGACAAACTTTGAGATTTTATATATCGTACAACATCGTTTTGGCATCTCAACCAACAGCATCTTGTTACGTCATTCCGTATGCTCGCTGCGTCGACGTTATTTTATTTGTGATAATTTTAGATCAAATCTATCGTAGAAAATTTACATTTGTGTGAGCTTGCTTAAAATAACCCGTGCCTTTTTGCTGTATCCATTATAATATCGTAAAGAACAAATTTCACGTTTAGAGGGCACAACTGGAATACGTGCTGACGCGTAGTTTCATGGGGCAAAATTTTTTGTTTTAAAGTTTCTGCCTATTTTCTTTTCTTTATTAATCTTTCGTGTGCCTACGAATAAAATAATAATGATACTTATCTATATGTATTAATGTATTTCGAAACGAAATGAGATGATATGCAGAAAATAGAAAATAGAATATAGTAAGTTTCTCTTCTTAAGGGATAGGATACATCGATATAATTATCTGTCGTAGGACCCGGTGTGGACGTACCTGCTCCCGATATGGGAACTGGAGAACGTGAAATGTCTTGGATCGCTGATACCTATGCGAAAACGATCGGTCATTTGGATATCAATGCTCATGCTTGTGTAACTGGTAAGCCCATTAATCAGGGTGGAATTCATGGACGGATATCTGCGACTGGTCGCGGAATATTTCACGGATTGGAGAACTTTATTAACGAAGCTAACTTTATGAGTATGATTGGTACGTATCCCATTGATCATTGATAATTTTAGACTGTTATTATGTAATTACGAGCTTCGACGTTTTGTTTAACACGTTGATGATTTTATTTAGGTACTACGCCTGGATGGGGTGGAAAAACTTTTATCATTCAAGGTTTTGGTAATGTTGGTTTGCACACAATGCGTTATTTACATCGTGCCGGGGCTGTTTGCATAGGAGTCCTCGAAAACGATGGAGCAATCGTCAACGAGCAGGGCATCGATCCAAAGGTATAACATCTCGAGAACCATCTTTTATACGAATACCAATCTTACCAATTGCAACGCTCGTTCGAATATTATTTATTTTATTTTATTTTATTTTTTTTATTTCAGCAACTAGAAGATTATCGTATAGAAGCTGGAACGATCGTCGGTTTTCCCGGAGCCAAACCGTACCAGGGAGAGAATCTTATGTACGAGCCTTGCGATATATTTATTCCTGCTGCAGTAGAAAAAGTCATTACCAAAGACAATGCCGCCCGTATTCAGGTAAATATTCATTAAATTAAGATGATGACAAACGAAAGATCATAAAAGAATCGTTCGATATTATTTATTTGTATTGTTTTTTTTTTCTTTTTTTTGTTTGTTTGTATTAGGCGAAGATAATTGCGGAAGCTGCCAATGGTCCAACTACGCCAGCTGCCGATCAAATACTTATCGACCGAAATATTCTTGTTATACCAGATCTTTATATTAACGCCGGTGGTGTTACAGTCTCTTTCTTTGAATGGTTGAAGAACTTAAATCATGTGTCGTATGGTCGACTAACATTCAAATACGAACGGGAATCTAATTATCATTTACTTGGTTCGTCAAATGCAATATCATAGTGACATTTAATATGGTAAATTATGCATCAATTAGATAATAATTTTATTAATCTTCTCGTTTACTACGTTACAGAATCTGTACAAGAATCCCTGGAACGTAGGTTTGGTTGTGTTGGTGGTCGTATTCCTATTACCCCTTCGGAAGCTTTCCAAAAACGTATTTCCGGTGCATCCGAGAAAGATATTGTACATTCAGGATTAGATTACACGATGGAACGATCTGCCAGGGTATGTGTTCTCATATTCCATGAAATGTTTTGTTTAACGATGACAATGATATAATTATTTGATTATATTTGTTGTTTCTACATATAATTGTACATTTTCGTATTATTTCCATAGGCCATTATGAAGACAGCTATGAAGTTCAATCTCGGACTTGATCTGAGGACGGCAGCCTACGTAAACTCAATCGAAAAGATATTTACAACGTACTCTGAGGCTGGTCTCGCTTTTTAAGTACTAGTCAGATAAAATTTATTAAACGTAATAGGGCGAACACGATGACGGAGTGCTAACAAAATGTCATAAGCCAGTATTTCAAAGACTATTCACAGTTTTACCACTGGTAATGTTGACCATAAGATAAAACGTTCCATGTACATTGTTTTATGCATCATTCTTCAAATGCGCCGCAATAATTTGCCTAGTGCATATATATATATATATAATATATATATATATAATATATATATATATATAATTATACTTAAGAGGACTACGTGATAATTATAGATACAATTTCGCGAAATCGCGACCAGTACGAAATAATGTTCAGTCATTTATCTAACCGAGAGAATATATAAGACCAGTGCATTTTTATATTTCACTTTTTATTAATCGGTTCTAACGTCTAGGACACCGATAAATTTATATCGAAGTGATATACGATTGAATATTATCGCGCTTTAAACTTTGCCGTATATTAAACTACTGCCATATAGTATATCCATTGTGGATAAAAATGAAAGTTTAAAACTGGTATTTATAAAAAAGAAAAGACGTTTTTAATAAATCAAGAAATAAAATACATTATACACTAATATTGTCATACATTCTAGGCTGATGTTAATAAACACACGATCATAAGCGAATATGAATTAGATAATTATAATGTAACAACATTGGTTATTGACCCTTTTATGAATCCTTGAACCTTTTACGTATGCTTTACGTGTAAAAAAATTCAAGCTCGATAGAACACGTGTTTTTATTCTCACATATAACATTTAGAAGCTGTTCACATATCTATAGCAGTCATAGTTATAGCAGATAAACGATGTTTAAAATGTACTTCATTTACAAAACCTCAAACTAGTGTCGACCTTCAAATAATCTTTAGAAAAGCATATACATATATATATGTGTATATATATATATATATATATATATATATATATATATATATATCAATACTTGTGTTTAATAAATAATATTCTATATAATTAATTGTTATCAAATTGATCTTTCTTACTTGTTTCTTTATCTAATAATTTATGTATTATTTTAAAACATTCTATATACAGAATGAATACGTTCGTCTTGAATCATCCCTTCGCAGACGAAACTAATGATCGCTTAGATGGTGACCTCTTATAACGGGGAAAGCTTACTTTATTTCGAAAGGATTGTTTTAACGCTTAAATGACAAGAGGTCAGCACCGTTTGAAAGTGGAAGGGTATCGTTACGTCAGGGTGAACTGCGCGTGGCCGACCATAGCGTTAACCAATGTCGACTAGTTAGGGTGGCGGTCGTCTCGTATAAGGGCCTCTGAAGCCACGGCGACATCCACGCATTGCTGTGTCTGTCTCTTTTCATTTGTGTAAGAAGAAACGACACAAGGTGACGAAAAGTTCATATTATATCCATGAAATACCTTTTATATTTTCCATTTACTTTATTATAACATTATCAGTGATCATTTACATTTTCTCATATATATTTCGTTTTTTTCTCAATAATATTTTTTTCGATGTTTTGTCTTACGAAATCGTATAAGCTTTGATGTAAACTTTTCCTTTAAAAATCAACGAAGTCATCGAAGGATCGTAACAGTGATCGTAAAAATATCGTCCCAAAATATCAGTGATTCGTTGTTTTATACATATTTTCAATTGCAATAACAATGTTCGGTTTAGTGGAATTACTCGATGGAAAATATTTATCCTGGTGGAAAGAGCATTATCATGTCAACAACGTGTTTTCCGTGTGATATCTCGATCAGATATTATCAGAATGCTATATATATATATATATGTGTGTGTGTGTGTGTGTGTGTGTGTGTGTGTGTGTGTGTGTGTGTGTGTGTGTGTGTGTGTGTTTTGACACTCGATTTATATTGTTTGGACGGAATAAGGAATAAAATAAAATAATACTTTGGAAGGACGAGCTGTATTATTTTTTTTTTTAAATAACTGGTTATGAGTGTATCAAATAAATACGAAATTTTAATGGAGTTTTTTGATTAATCATTCTGATTGATCTGTACAGATACCATCGAAGTAAATTACATTCATTATTAAGTTGACGGATTATTATCATTGCCATAACATCGTAGAATGTCATAAAAGTGAATTTAATATTTAATTAGCAATTTCACGTTTTAGCATATAATTAATAAACTACACTAAATAGGACAAAAGAATGAATTCATGAAATATTTTACGGTTCTTCGGGATAATAAGAATTATTTTAATCGAGTGTATGAGTTCGAAAAGAAAACGTTTTTTCTGCGAATTTCACAATCAAGAAAATAAAATTTTTTCTCTTATATATCATGTAATTAAAAAATTACGTGCTTTCAATAAATTATAAAATCGTCCGTTATACTTTTGTATCCGTGTTTTTCTCTCTTTTTTTTTTCACTGTTAGAAATCACATCGTTGAGATCACCTTGTTGACATGAGTCGTTCAATTTTGTTCGAAATTTTATAAAAATTATGACGTTTTTTTTTTTATACATATAATAAACATTCTCGGTTTACCCTTTTCTTTCGAGGAAATATTTGCATTAATTTAAGTTTAATTATTTTAGGTGGCGAGGTTTGAGTCTCGCGTTAATCCCATAGAATCTCTTCCTATGGCGACTATGAATAATGCTAATGGATCCACAATTCAAATCAACACGCGTCCGGATGACATACGAAATCGTATTATCGGAGGTAAGATATTTTTTTCGTTAGATAAAACAAATGAGTATGATCTGAAAGTAAGTTGGTCGTTTTTCAAAAAATAAACATTTTTGAAAATTGATCGTGAAAATTAATAAAAATAAACAATACTCCATAGGATGTGGATGAAGCAGTATTAATACTGTTTAAGGTAATGTAAAAATAAGAATTACTCGATAAACATATTGCATGTCACGTCATTCATATATGTATGACATTAATGTTTCTTGCGAGGTTGCCTCATTCATACATACATATATGTATGTGTATATATATATATATATACATATATGTATATATATATATGACGGGTATATTAAAGTAAAAATATATATAAATCATAATGTTAATAATACTATGAGCATATAAATTGAAAGTTTCGTTAAGTTGATTATAGTGAAAATATAATTGTGTTTGGTTTTACTTAAATTGACATTTTAGCTTGGTAAAAATCGAAATCAATAATTTTGTAACAAATTATTTAATTTAAATTTAATACACTTATAAGAAAGTAATTTACGTTTAATTTAATACTTCAGCATTATGTTTAATTTATTTATGTTTTAAATTGAAACATTTCAGACATATTTTTGGGGAGAACCAGTGCATTGGTTGCAAAAAGTGTAAACCATTTTAGACATGTTCCGTGCTACTTCACGTCCTTCACGCTGTTTAAGTTTAGCATATCATCGAACATATTTTCTACGTAATTTTTGACCAGTTGCATCGGTTCCTTGTAAACACTTTATCGAGATCTTGCCAAATCGTGTCGAATATTTAGTAATTTTGCCATAATGTTTTCTTTAAAGGCTCGAACATTAATTGTCTTCTTTTATTAGTGTGTTAGTATATCATCATTTATGTTAATATATTAGTATAATATATAATATATAATTAATATAATATATTATGTTAATATATTCATCACTGCTAATTCGAGAATAAGTTCAATGGAGAGAGTTTCTTATATCATTTGATATTTTTTTTCTGAAAGTTGTTGCATAGAAAGTCATTTGATCTGGCAAGTCTATGTCAATCTTACCTTTATTATATGCCAGAACTCTTAATCGTTTCTTCAACATTTTATTTTTATATTAACGTATTTTTGTGAACCGGTGACGTGGCCCTTTCATCAATGTCTCAAATATAGCCTGCCTTCTTACGACATAATCCTTTTTACGTTTCATAATCAATTTCTATACTATATCATAACTTAACCTTTTAACTAGGCAATATTATTAAACCGATACGAGGTTTAAAATTAATAAATAAATCATAATGCGAATTTGGTATGAATGAATTATTCCTTAAGTGTAAGGAAGGTCGTAATCTTTATTTTATCGTAGAGAACTTTAAGCAAAGCTACGTAGTTTTATAACTATTCGGACAAAGTCACAGAGGCTTTTACGATATATTTTAGGAGCTATCGAAAATGTTAAAGATTAAATCGGGTTGATTTGAGAGTTAGATACTCCGCCCTCGAAGGTTCTGTGGTAAGGGCTGAATTATCTAACTCATAAGACGAAGCCATGACGTATAAATCCGGGACTTCAAAGAAAGTTGTGTTCCCGTAGCGGACTGCTTTTTTTTTCTTTTCAATCATTTAAACTTTGTAATTTGCAAGTTTCGAATTGAGCCGAGTTCTTTCTTTATTTTTTTTTTTTTTTTTATTCTAATCGGAATAAAAGAATTACAATGTTGTTGAGGCACCGATAGTTTCATCTAAAAGAATTATTTTATATTGTGCATTATATGAGAAAGTATTATAAAATTATCAAGTCCTTCATCTAATATCTTTATTTAGACGTCGGTATTATAACGTCGAGTCATTAGCTAAGTGTTTTCTATTCTTTAGAGGATAGCAATAAAGAATCCGACTTTTACCTAGCGATATTGCCAACTCAAATTATTGTGAAAACTTAAACAAACAATTCTGACAGTTTCAATTTCATTACGCAAATTTGAAGACTTGACGCAACTACGACGAAAACAAAAACATCATAATGGTATTTTCGTTGAATAAGAAGATTATCGTGTAACAATAAACGATATTTCAGCCGGTAAAATACAATGAAATAAAGAACCTTAAATAGTAAGCAGTGGTATAAGGGGACATTAGTCAGCCAACTATAGGTAAACTTGGTTCTTTAGCATTCACCTTGTACATATATGTACATATCCACGATCCTCATCTTTGCTTTAGAAATATAGTTCATAACTATATATGGAAAGTAATCGATGAAGGCATTGTATTAATGCAGAGATCGAAAAGTAAAAATTACAACGAATGATTGCGCTTCAAAGAAATTTGTTTTATCGAAAATCTGTCCGATGGAAAAAATAAAAAAAAAAAAAAAAGAACAGGAAATAAAGCGTTGACGTGTGACGTTTTCATTGGAAAAAAAAAAAAAACAATATGTGGGAGTATGTGGGTTGGAAAAGTAGGGTGGACATTGCTAGAATGAGAGAAAAGAGTAGGTCAGAGAGATAGGAGAAAGGATAGAGTGTCAGTACGCGCATTTCGCGCATTTCGCGCATGCCACTACGAGGAGAGAAAGATAGAGAGGACTTTCCATGTGAGTAGGCGGCTGAACACGGCCAGACTAGGGAGGAAATATCTGTAGAAAAGAGTGTGACATTTCGAATCTTGAATAATTTCCTGCTACGTGGTCCTACTACAGATCTGGAAGTTGAGTAACGAACCTACATCGAGAGAGAAAGAGGAAAAGAAAGAGTGCGAGAGGGAGAGAGAAAGAGAGAGAGAGAGAGAGAGAGAGGGGTAGTGAGGGAGCCAGGGAGCAATTTACTGACTCAGGTCAACAGGTCACTGGGCACATCGCTAGTAACTATTTCATTATGACAGACGGTAAGCTTAAAAACGTACATTAAGAATAAAGTTATCGAGGGAAATTGATTTTAACACGTAAAAGATCTTCGTAAGGCGTACTACAATGGATTTCGATTAAAAGTAGATAGTTATATTTATTTAAGTGTGGCTTTTTCAATAGGATTCTTTGGTTATAATTTATTTATATTATTTTGCTTTACGGAACTATTCTTGTCGAATCAATATATCTAATATATTCCAAAAAAAGGTGCCATTGACTTTGTGAGCTCGCTTTTTTATCGTAAATAAGGGACGTAAATTTATTCAGTTCGGTGTACGTAGCTAACTCGTAAAAGGACGCGCGTACGAATATATCGATCCGTAATTCTTATTCTTCCTCTCGCCGGTGTTATCGTAAACAAAATCGATCCTGAGTTTAAATGAGTTATCGAACGAGAACCAGTTAGCGTATTTACCGTTATTAATGGGAGTGGTGAATTACGTTTCACGCCAATTCTGGCTAAAGTTTCTTTATACCTTTTTACCTTTACTTCGAAAATATTGAGGAAGGAATTATCGAGGAACGAAAAAAAAAAAAAATCTAAGGGGATCCTGAAAAATTATACGAGTCTTTATCGATGGTTATCGAAATTTTACACGCAAGGGTTTTACTCACGAAACCGCTTGCGTAGTTTTTAACGTTAACGTAATTTCTTCTTATGTACATATCTACATATGTACCTCTGATATACGATATGCATATCGATGGACGCGAAAATACATGGTGCATATGTAGTCTCATTTACTGGCCGTTATCGATCTTGTGCTACGAAGAAAATGACAAATTCGTTTACGTGTGTCGTATTTCTATGAATAATAAAAAAAAAAAAAAAAAAAGAAAAATAATAACAATAATAGTTTCGCGAAAAAGAGAGATTGAAATAGTGTATTGTTTTTATTCAAAGACTATGTACAATATATTATAAGGGCAAGAGACTACATAGCTTTTGTACACTTAAGAGGATGATATTGTAGGCTGGGCTATATAAACACTCGTTAGTTAACAGCTAGGCTGGAAAACACTTTCGAGAAAGTACAAGAGTACGCTCTTTTAGGAAAGGGACTAACGAAAGAAGCTATTCATACTATACCAACGAGAGAAGAGCAGCACTTATGTGACTCGTAGAATCGAGCCAACTTTACATCATTTTTTATTCGAGCTTTTGCTTTTTAGGTTAACGAAATAATCGAGGTTACCGTTCTTCAATTTTTCCTTGAAAATTTCGTCCAATTTTAACAATTTTTATTTGTTCTACGTACATATATATGACCTAATTAATAGCTCGGTCACGTTCTATGGATTAGTAATCGACAAACGTATATATTCGATCATAATCGACGAATGTACATATTCGACAAAATTTGTATTTAATTTTTCGACAATTATTAAACGATCCTATATCAAACATATCGAAATGAAATTTTCGTTTTTATTCTTTCAGCGGAAGATTCCATACAGAGCGATTCAAAAACCTGCGGTAACATACTAGTGGTATTGTCTTGGATTTTGGTGATCATGACTATGCCATTCTCTCTCTTCGTTTGCTTTAAGGTACAGTTTTAAGCAGGTGTATTCGGTTTTTCCTTTTTTCTTTTTCTTTTAACGATCACTCTATAAACTGTTATCACCCTCGTTGTATTATTATTAGAACGGACAATTGACCTCTAAGCACCGTCGACATTCTATAAAAGATGCACAGAATTCCGTTAATAGTTAGATCCATCAATTCTTTGGTAGATTTAGATAACAGTAAAACGTTGATTATATATAATTTAAAGAGGACAATAAAGAGAAAAAGAATTGCTTCGGATGAACGAACTTTTGATAAATAAAATAATCGATTGTCGATAATTGAACATGAAAATATGAGGTCAGACGTTTAAAATGTTATACGAGTGTATTACACCTTTTTTTTTTATCGTAATTTCTTGTGTTGCAACATTAAACAATAATCCTTTCTCTCTCCTTCTTTTTCGGATTATTATAAATATACATACATGTAAAATATATGAAACAATAAATTTTAATAGTTTTGTCTTACGAATATTAAGAACAAGATCGAAAATATATTTTTTTTTTATTATGTTAACAGGTAGTACAGGAATACGAAAGAGCGGTTATATTTCGATTAGGCCGTCTTCTATCTGGCGGTGCTAAAGGCCCTGGTAAGATCTTCCTACAATACATATAATATTGATAATAAGAGATAAATATATACCTATATGCAGTTATGTATGTATACGCAAAAGATAGAAACATATATCAAATATCAAAATCTAGAAAAAAAAAAGATTAGATACGTTGTAAGTAACAAAATGTCCTCTTTTAACGATAAAAATCGTATTTTTCTAGGAATTTTCTTCATTCTACCCTGCGTGGACAATTATGCTCGAGTCGATCTTCGAACGAGAACATACGATGTTCCACCGCAAGAGGTAATTCATTCGAATCTATATTTCTCGAATGGATTTAAATCGATATAACAGATAATGGAAAAGAGACACCAATTGATTATTTTACAGGTATTAACTAAGGATAGCGTTACCGTGTCCGTGGATGCAGTCGTTTATTATCGTGTTAATAATGCCACTATTTCTATTGCCAACGTTGAAAATGCACATCATAGTACGAGACTTCTTGCTCAAACGACGCTTCGTAATACTATGGGTACGAGGCCACTACATGAGATACTTAGCGAGCGTGAAACTATTTCTGGTAACATGCAGGTACGATTTAATATACGATAATAATGCTTTGAAATTATTGGTTGAATCGGTTCCAAGATTATCCGAATAAGAAATAGTTGATTATAATTGGAGTCATTTGGTTGACTTGGCAAAGACACTTTCGTGAAATCGGAAAAGTATCTAGGCAAGAAATTTGGGTACCACATCAATTGTCAAATACAAACAAATATTAGCTACGAACAATATACACATTATCATTGACTAGGTAATGAAGATTTTTTAGCAGAATTCTCAATAATAATGAGAAATGGGTTCTATGCAGCAACTTGAAAGGCTCCAATCAATGATTTTCTTTCAATCAATCAGTTATTGTATCCACACCTAAACCTGATATTGTAAAAGATGCTGTTGTGCGTTGGTGGGATTGCATTGACATAATTTATTTTGAGTTGCTTGAGAGAGCCAGATGAAATAATTATCGTTGATGTTTATCGTCAACAATTAGAACAGTTATATAACTAATCGTCGGAAAAAAAAGTTTTAGTTTTTAACTGAAAAAAGCAACTTAGCCGGGTAGTATAATCGTATCTGTATATATATATATGTATATATATATTCATATTCACTCGATAATATGTCATCGGATTATCATTTGTTTAAAAAAATTATTTACTTATGGAAAATAGTACCCCTAATATATCTCTGTATATACATACGTACATATATAATTATGCAAGACTATTTGTAAAAACGAAATTTATTAACGCGTATTATAGATTTCCTTGGACGAAGCTACCGATACGTGGGGCATAAAAGTCGAACGAGTCGAAATGTAAGAATCGAATGAAAATTATTAAATACTTCCTGTTATATTATTAATAATAATATTATTAATAATAATTATATTAATAATATAATTATTCTGCATAAATAAATAAAATTTGTAGCAAAGACGTACGGCTACCCGTTCAATTGCAACGAGCTATGGCAGCAGAGGCAGAGGCAGCTCGTGAAGCTCGTGCAAAGGTAATACGATTGATACATTTTGGATGAAAATGATCTAAACGGACATACCGTTTTTGTTTTAGGTAATCGCCGCTGAAGGTGAGCAAAAGGCAAGTAGGGCGTTAAGAGAAGCGTCGGAGGTAATCGGAGATTCTCCTGCAGCGTTGCAACTACGTTATCTTCAGGTAAGACAATTAATTACATAATTTATTTATTACTTTTGTAAGAGTGAATACTTATTAATTGATTTTTTTTTATCGCAGACCCTTAACACCATCTCCGCTGAAAAGAATTCGACGATCGTATTTCCCTTGCCCATTGACATGCTTACGTACTTTATGAGAGCAAGAGAAACATCTTAATTCTATGTATTTATTCCAATGACGTACATATATTCGATATGTACCAAAAAGTTGATAAAGATTGGAAACCGTGAGAAGATCGACCAAATATGCGGCGATCGTATTTCTTATGTACGTATTCGTTACGTTAACAAGACTTGAATCTGACCAAGAAGAGCAGAGTTGCTAATGTTAGACCAAATTTCAACGTTTATTATTAGATTAGACAGGCCATAAGTTTAATGTTCTTGTTGAAACAAAGAACAGTTCGCGGCATTGCGAATTTTCGATACTGGATACTTAAAAAACATTCATCGATATTTTTGGATGATCTTATAATAACATCACTGCTCTATTTACAAACTAATATAAAGTATTTGACCAAACCCGAACTGACATTACTTTCAATCAAAAATCGCATCATAAGCAAATAAAACATCGAAGAACATGAATTAGGGTGAGTACATAATATATTATATAGGTATATTCGACGTAAAATAAAGAATGAACAAAATTTAATATATAGATTCTAATATCGTAAGTTTATGTTCTCACGTGAATCATGGTTAATTTGATAAAAAGATAAAAAAAAAAAAAAGAATTTTACACTGCCAATCAAAGTAATACGTACATGACCGTTCCATAACTTCATATTTCGATAAGAGAAAATTGTTTAACTTCACAAATTATGCAATTTTTCAATTCCAAGATGGAATCGATGAATATTCGTAAGATTTACAAACTACAAGTAAGAATAAATATATCTGATACGAACCTTAAGAATTTTAAGATTAGAAAAGTATTTATATATTATACAATAGGACTTCTAATATATGAACTAATACAGATATTCAAATGTTTAGATGAAAGAATTTTCATGAGAAGGCAAAAAAAGAAAAAACGAAAAAATAGTTTAGATATAAGAAATTATCCATTTCTGTTCGGCTTTTTATAATCGTCTAAATTACCTAAATAATTGATTACGTTTAACTTTATAAATATGTAATTTCTTCTTACCAATAAATTGAATTTTGATCGTCATAAAACAAAATGAACACTACGTGGAATATATCTGCTTTGCTGGTTCAAATAATGAAGGTTCTACCGTAAATCGCCTATTAATTTTTATGGCACTAAAATAATAGAGCTGAAAAATTTATCTCAATGCCGTATCGTTTTTACAATGAAAGAGAAGATTGAACGGCAGAGCATAGGAGCGTCGTTTAAATATTTAATCCAAATGTAACGGCCTGTAACGATAAATGGTTTAGCATCGGCAACTCTCTCTCTCTCTCTCTCTCTCTCTCTCTCTCTCTTTCTCTCTTTCTCTTTTTCTCTCTTTTTCCGGCAACATATTGCCTTACGTATGGTGCTTATTAAAGGTCTTTCTCTTGGTTGGAGGTTTAAATAATAATTAGTAAGTTTGAACGTTTGTACTTGAACGATTTTTACTTAAATTTTATTAAGGCTCTTACGATCGGCTAAAAAAAAAAATTCAATGATATTTTATATTACGATTAGATGTGTCGAACTTTTGATATCCAACTAATCGTACCATCATGATTTGTGATTTAAAATTTGAGAACAATTGACACTTGTATGATGTCACAAGAAACATAAGTACGTTTCTATTTTAATAATATCCCATTCAGTAAAGACTGTCGATCGTATTAATTTTCATCTCACTTTCTTATTTTATTTAACTCACGATTGTGATATGAAAGATATTTTAATTAGCAATATAGGTTACTCCTCACAGTCAATTAAAATGGTACATACCCAAATCTTGTAATTTCCATAACAGTCATTCTGAATTTCTTCTGTGAGAAAGGGATCCTTCAATGTTTTCATTAATCAAGAAAATTGCGAAGTATCCAACCTATTGATCTTCACGTTCTCGCACATCGTTTTATTTATTTTCGATGACTGTCTTTATTTTAATACGAAACGTTATGATTTATAAAGTATATTATAATGAAATGAACGTCATGATCGCACCATTTGCTCGCACATACTTTTAATCATTTTAGTTTACTTTCCTAAGATTTGTTATACGATTTTCTTTTTTTATGTTATTGGAATTTTCGCTTTTTTAGTATTAAGAAATAAACCTACCTCTATTATATTAAATATATATATATATATATACTATACATATGTAAAATATATATACACGAGCGTATCTATGGATTTTTTTATTGACGAATTTTAATTTTGACGAAAAGAAAAACATTAAGATTATCTAGATTAATTAATTTTCGTAATTATTATTGAATTCTGGTGGATCAGAAGGCGAGGCGAGATTAGTGCAAGATCATTAATACATAAACAATTTAAGATGACGCTTTAATTGACTGCTAGGAAGATTTGTTTATTTCTAAATACACTAAGTACATTAATAAGGAGAGAACGACACGAATTGTATTATTTGATATTAAGCTAAATCTAATTCTCTATTTCTCGTTAACATTGTTTATGAAATATTAATGTTTAATCTATGGTATTTTATGTATATATATATATGTATATTTATGGTGTGTATATATATATATATATATATATATATATATATATATATATATATATATATACACACACACACACATATATCGACGTGTTATTGTGTGAAAATATATCTAAAGGGTGCACTACTGTCGTATGTTACACATGTATTTACGATTGGATCGCATGATTGGTTCATTAAACGTCTGATTGATTCTATCTTTAGACGATAGGTAATATTGAAAAATCAAAAGTATTCGCATAATCAAATAAAAATTAATGTTTGAAAATGTATAAGCGTAATTATCGAGCAAGTGTTTATTACGTGTACTTGCAGAAGAAGATATAATACTCGCGAGATCCTATTTTTTAATCGGATTAACATCGTCCTAATATTAAATAAGAAGACTTGTAAAACATTTGGAATGATCTTTGAATAAAATGTGGGCTCGTAAGGCTTGAATAATAATTCCTTCATCTGCCATTCGGATGTTTACACAATGCCTTACCTCAACTTTGTCGTGCACGGTTGTTGAATATAATTTAAACAAAATCCTCTATTTCCAACATCGTTAGGAGCTTCGATCGCATCCGTATGAAAAATTAATCTGAAAGGTTTGACAGTACCTGAAATAAAACCCATAAATGTTTTTTATTTGATTATTGTATATGCATAAAATTAAAAAAAAAATTTCTTTTGTTAAAAAAGAAATGTTATGGCCAACGAAGAATGACTTACTAATGACTGAGGATGAATTTAGGTTTTGATTATCGGCATTAAAGGTACCGCCGCATAATCGGTCTACGCAAGTGGTAGACATCGAAGGAGATTTGCCTGCGTTAATCGCGCAAGGAATCATTAGCCAGTCTGTTTGACACATGGCACCTGTCATGGAAGCTATTTGTGTTCCTTGAGTATTACCCGTTAAAGTGAATGCGTTATTACGAGACATTTGCCCTGGGCCACTATTAGATACCATCGTTGCTGTAACGTTTATATTTTATCGAAATTTATTCAATCAACAGGAAGACGTGTGTGTGTGTGTGTGTGTATGCATACAAGGCGAGGTAATACTAATATTTGAATAACTCCTACGTTATACGTTCTTTGAAAAATCGTTTCGTGCTAATGTTACATAGCTTCCTATTAAGATTACTTATGACAAACACTGCGAACTTTGTCTTACTGAAATCTTTGATGACATACAAACTTCAATCTAAAGTTAAGCAGAACAAATTTTTTAGAAACTAAACAGATTATCTAGTTAAGTATTAAGTAAGCCCAATAAAATTTAATATATTTTACATGTACAGAATTTTGATAATATCTCGAATTTCGAATTAAAAAATAAGACATTCCATTGTAATGAAACGATTTTGATATTTAAATTTGTATAGAACAATTTTATCATGGAACGTATAATTTAAATGAAGTTATACAATATGCAACTAATTTTGTTTAATGAACGAACTAAGAACGAAGAGATTTAAAAGGCCAAGAGATTACATTCTTTATTGTTCATTTTCGTTATATGAACTTTATAACATGAAAGTTTCATTTCATTACGTATAAAATATGACCACTTGATAAGTATATATTTTTGCTTTTTCCAAAATAATCATTTCATTCAAACAAATGCACCATTCAAATGATTATTTCCTTTGTGACTTTTGAAGAGGAAGAATTTATCAAACATTTACGAAATATTATATTTCGTTCGTAATAAATTAAAAATTCATATTTACAATTGGTTCAATGACAAAAATAAAAAATTTATTATTTTTTTAAATCCCTTCGTTACTTTTAGAAGTCACCTTATTAAATATTTCTTTTTTTTTCTCGCACCTTCTTCCGAACATGCCATATATTGAATACCACAAAAGTTTTTTTCCATTCTGATGCATATACTGTAATCCTGATTGGACAATTGCAAGCCGGTCGAGGAATCGAAATTGAATGATTTTATTTGCCCTGATACACCGGTAAAATATTGCAAACATCCTTCTTCTGCTCTATAAATTGTATTACAGCGAATCTGTGAGATTCGAACTTTCCAGGATCGTGGAAAGGAACTTCCGCTCGTGACGAATGTCAGTGCAATGGGATTAGTTTGTCCTATGCCAGCGTCGATGTACACTGTGACAAACGAAGAAGACGTGTTTCTCGGCCAACGATGAATTTAAATTTATTCCAGACTCGTATTAAAATAAAAATTTAACTTACTGTGGTTGTCACTATTAGTTCCACAAATAGTTGGCACGGGATTACCCCCAGAAACAATAAATTGATCGTAAGTGCATAGATTGTTGATTGTCTCGGGTCCTCTTATCGTAAACTGTACAAAATCCAATCTACGAACAGTTACAAATATTATTGAATTATGTATAAATAATTATGTATTCTCGCTTACGTTATTTAAAATCAAATAAATTTTTAAAGACCGAACACAAAATTCTAAATTGTTTATTGGACATAAAGAAACTAATATGTCGTATGAAGTATGTCAATAATTTAAAAAAAAAAAAAAAAAAACAAAAAAGAAAACAAGAGAAACGTATTTCTTTGTTCGGTCTAAGAAAAGGTATTTAATTTTAAATGCCGAGCGAATACTTTTTTTACCCATTGTACGTATACCAGATATATAAATCTGGAAACGATCAAAGAGTACTTCTTTTTCACCTAAATTGGCACACATCCGGATGTATCTTCAAGAGGGTAAGCTGACAGGAATCTGTACCATCGAACGTCGATGGATAATTAGGATTAACGAAATAAGTATTATTATCTTTGATCGTTTGTCCACACGAGACCATGACTAGACGGCAAAGATAATATCAATTTTTGAAAAATAAATAATTCAAAGGGATGGTCACTTTATCATAACATATATTTCTTACCGATACAACAGACGCCATAACCATTCGCGCAAACTCCGCTGGATATACCACCTCGTTGTGAACATTCCGTTGATGATATGCAAGTACCATTTTCACCGTTCAATCCACCGCATGCATTATTCTCAAATCTTACCACGGTGAACAATGGGAAAACTGAAGATAAATTTTCAAAATGCTTTGTCATTACTTTCTTTCATTTTTTCGTTTGTCAATAACCGAACGATCGAACGATAAACTATGAACTTACGTCGTTTTTCTCTATTATTTTGTCCCAATCTAACATTTTGAAGAGCTGACATTTGAAGCATGTGCGTTTCGGCATCGTTGGATTCTCGAGATCGATTTTCATTCGTTTGCCACAAACGTCGTCGCTCTGGTAATTTTTGCATTTTCCATATGCTCCAAGCATCGATTTCAATACTTATTACGATAAAATTAATTATAAGTGTAATTAAGTATCTTTTGTCGAACATCTTGACGATTAATATATATATATATATATATATATCGAATTTATACTTTTTATTTGGACGATGCTTGATTTAAATTGTAAACATTTGGAACGTTACTCCGAGGTTACAGGGATTACACTAAAGACGAGAGTTACAAAGACGCGAAATTAAATATACTCGAGGTGATGATTTACACGGTCTGCATACCGCGTTACAAACAGATTCTTGCGATTACTAGGCGAAAGTCGAGTAATTTAATTGAAGATAAAAGCGTGAGTAACTCGATGTATTGTGCTTATTCTTTGAAGCATGATAATCGTCGCTTTCTTAACTCTTAAGTTATAATAACTGAAATTAAATAGAACATCGTACTTTCCATTCGGAGTATTCTATACAAAGACAATCACTCTTTAGAGTACTTTCACTACTCCATTTTCATTTTTCATTAATATGCCATAGACATTCTAACACTTAACAAAGAAAATTCAATAGTTTTCAATTATAAAAAAAGTGAATGTTTCAATTCCTTAATTAGAGTTACTTTTGAAAATCTCCTTAATTATACGTGATAAAGATTTCGTTCTTACGAGAGAAATTAATAAGAAGGAATTAAACATTTACAAAATTACATACACATCAAGTTTTATATCTGCGATTAGATAACTACAGTAAACAAATGTTACAAACAATGCTTTTAAAACAAATCAAAGTGGCTCGTTTTTAATCTCAATTATTCGAAGTAAAATTAATTACGGGCGAAGTACAAAACTGAAAGAACCTTTTCTTTTTTTTTTTTTTTTTTACAGAAAATACAACGACGAAACTAAACAAAAATAAAATAAAAAAAGAAAGAAAAAGAAAGAAGAAAGAAAGAAAACAAAAAAGAAAAATCAATAAATATAACATTATTCCAGGGAAGGTTACTCGATTAGGATTTTGTTCGGAAAATGGGGCTTTATGCATAGGGGTGGCAGGGGTAGAAAAGCGTGAGCAGCAGGTATGAAGAGAGAGGGAAAGCAGGGCTGGCAGGAGCGTAGGTGAGCTAAAATAGATCGATGGACGGGTGCGCACGCAAGTGTACCTCCGATTGAGTTGGTGTAGCCTGCAGGGGAGGTAGACCCTTACGATTGAGGAAACGCGGGTTGGGAGGAAGATAATAAAGGAAAGGAGAAAATTGGTAGCTCGGAAAGATTCTTAAAAGGAGAAAATTCGGAAGAAAGGAAGAGAAAATGGAAGAAATGGCTAGTAAAAAAAGAGGGTCGAAACTCCGAAGAGTAAAAAGGCGTACCTCTCTCTAGTTCTCTCTCTATTTCTCTTTCTCTCTCTCTCTCTCTCTCTCTCTCTTTCTCACCTGTTTGCCGGCTATAGGGTTGACTAGGTGCGGACGGCGGTGGTGGCGGTGGCAAAGGTGGTGGTGGCGGAGGTGGTGGTGGCGGCGGCGGCGCTACAAGTGGCTGGATTCGTAAATCGGGAGCACACGAGCGCGCTCGCCCGCTCCTTCCTACCAGTTTCCTTTTTGCTGCTTGCGTGGACGTGCACATTTTCTCGCACGGAAACGCGCGACAGCCCTTCTTAGGATAGCACCTTCTAGTATCTATCGAGATCGTAGCTACTACACTGGGACACAACCAATTCTATCTACGATAACTTTGAATTCGCATTCGTTTTGGTAAGTAAACAAATAATGGACGTGGAAATTCATATTGAACGTTCCGCGAGATAAATTTCTTTCTTTTTCTTTTTTATTTTTTAGCTGTTTCCCCCGTACAGTACGATGGTTACGACTTATTTGCCTTATCTTTGATTATATATTCTTTTCTAATGGTAACTTTATCGCCGTATTATCGGTATTTCGACAGATGATTTAACGTAGAGCCATAAAGGTATTGACTACCTGTGCTTTTGTCGTTTCTCAAAACGTACGTGAACGCATTTATTCTCTTAGATTCTCCTTTATTTCAAACGCATAACGTGCTACGACCGTACTAATACGATTTAAATGGCAGCTTTTGAGGAGAAACGCTAATTGAAATTTCCTTAGACCATGCCAACACAACTCTCGTATTACCGAGGGTCGGCTGGATTCTCTTTGGTCGTCTAAATTTCATTAAGCTACGTTAAAACTACTTTCATCAGTTTACTCCATAATTAATTAATTACTAATCATTTGAATTTATAACATTTGATGTCAAAATAAATTTTTATTTAATGTAACCGGGCATAATGGATATTCCTATCTAGTTGATTGGTCACTTTAATTTATTCGAAACAAATATCTTTTCTTTGTAAATTTAAAGTTACCCCTATCGTAGGGGAAAAAACAAAATTGTATAGAAGGCCGTAGATGGAACTCCTAGATCCGGAAAATCGATTCTCGATTTTACGAACGCCAAAGGCTACCTTTGCATTAAAGCTGCTGCGGCCCGTATTCCAATATCGATACTCCTTTCCCTACGAAACCGATGCAAATGAAAGGTTTATTGGGACGAAAAAATTCGCCTACGGAAGAATGGAGGCGAGAGAAAAATCGAAGAAATGTTTTGAAAATCTTTCCACACCGTAATTTTTTTTCTTTTTTTTTCACTTTTACCGGATGGAAGGATCGCAGTATGCAATCGATTTTTATAAAACGAAACCAACAAAACTTCAAACAGTTGACGTATATACTTAAATACTAATCCCCGTGAAACGTAAACATGCTATCGATATCGTATCGATAGCTTCGCTCAACAGGTTAAGCGTATTGTGCTTTATGTTCGTCGATCGTTAACTTAAGTTATTATTAACGTTTATTTTCTACTGTAAATCTGCTAAATGGTACGACGATATGTACGACGTTTGACGAGTGACCTTAAATGTCGATAGATACAACTGTAATGGCAGGGTTAATAATTATTAACAGGTACCATATGCGGTTAAGATATGTTTTCCAACAAAAAGTTTTGCGTAGCTTTGGAATATCGATTATTTTGCATGCGTGTGCTTTAACCTCGCGTGGTTACGTTCCACTTTTTATTTACGATATCGCGATGACCAGCTGTCGATCTTTTGCACGATGAAAAATAAAAAGGAAATTAAAGAGGAATAGAGGGGTGGAAGCATAGGGGGAGAACGAGAGAATATAAACGAAAAAGTTTTCCATTTGTGTAGCAATTATCGAATTTTTGAGTTATGAAAAGGATTCGTTAAATATCAATAAACCTATTTTCAAAGAGAAGTTCAACAGCTCATCTGCATTTCCTTTTTCACGATTATTGGCAGCTACATTTGAAATAATATGTATACAAATGGAACGAGAGAACACGGATCGATAATGAGGAGATTCAAAAAAAAGAAACAAAGATTAGAGAGTTTAGGACGTTTAGTATTCTAGTTTCTTACTACTTTGGATTAGATAGCCATTTCTATATGTTAAAAAACACGGTTTAACGTCTTTTAACAATCAGTTTTTATCTGAAAACTAAGTAAATTCTTACTCGTGAATTAAGTTCTCCGAAATTATGAATGGATTGTATAAAGTTAATGCGTTATATAAATTGTGTCGAGAATTTTTACATGCGTTTGATAATCGTTCGTGATTGCAATGAAAATAAAATAGTAAGCTTCTTAGGAGATTTTTTGTTTTTATCGAATTTCAACAATCGAATCACGTCAATTTGTATGGTAAATATTATTCGACTTATAATATCATCGAAGGACCAATACTATAATTCTAAAATTTAATACTTCTTTAATCAATACATGACCTTAAACATTCATGATATTAATAGGATTTGAGAAAGAAAGTTTTTAAGAATTATACCGCACACTTCAACTTATAATCATATCATTAAATTTATTCGCTATTTCTGAATACTTGATTTTACAAATAATATCCCAAAATAAAATAAATGTCTCGGGTTCGAAGAAAGTGTAATTATTTTTGCAATTCATTTTATGCATGAATAGGAGTAGACTTACCATGAGGTAAGAAAAGACCTTTGAAACATTCACTCGTATGATCTTACGAAAGAAATTTAATTGCAGGGTTCGTGTACCTCCCTAACGTAATATACTTGTTAATTACTAGAGCTCATTGTTTATTTCTAAAGGGACACGCGACCTGGCATGCTCGCCACACCGACCGTGTTCTTTTTTTTTTTCCTTCGAAAGATATAAGTCAAACTTATCGATAGAAGAATCTCGGTGAGTTAAGTAGTCTCACCTTTTAGTATTGTCCTCTATGACTTACAACCTATTTCTATTTCTTTCCTTATACTTGTCGGTTTTTCATGTTCGGTAGTCATAAAAATAGAAATTTTCTTTGCGAAACTAAGGAAAATGTATTGTTGCAGTCGATGGTAACTAATATACTTGTCCTAAGAGATAGCGTTTAGGAACACGCGTGCGCATGTGTTACGAGTTTATGAGGAGGCACGTACTTAGGTGCTAGCTCGCGTTGAGTCACGTTGTTCGGAACAGAGAAGAATACGAGAGCTTATGTTAGTTCTAAGAGCTTTTACAGTGAGTATTATCTATAATTTTATATTCGAACTTGTTCTCCAAGTTTATGTAGTTTTTGAGTATTTTCCAAGTACGTTCATACGTAGATACACGCACACACTACACACACACACTACACACGCGTGCGCGCGCACGCACGCACACACACACACACACACACACACACACATGTATGTATGTATGTGATGCGTATTTAAATATTCATATCTCGCAACAGTCCAATTTAAACGCTTGTTATTAGTTTTCTCTATTTTTCCAACCTGAAAACCTGAGGCAAGTCATTTGGTTTCACAAAATTATCCTTCTTGTATATAATTATTGCTCGTTTCACGTCACGCGAGTCAGACTATTTTACAGATCATCGGTTATACGAAAGATCGAAATCGAACAAACTTGATGCAAAATATTCTTCAATATCGTTACGATCTCGTCCACGGAGTTATAAATTTGTACTTTTATTTTTTCATCCTTTTCGTTCAGCTTTCTCCCTATTCATATTCTATAATTAAAAAAAGTTGAGCAACCACAACGCAGTCGATTATTTACTGTCGCTCGATATCTATATCACGCTAACATAACTCTTGCTTGTTATTAATATACCCACGGAAAAATAGATATACAATATACACAAATAGCAACAGCAAATTGACAAGGCCTTTACTTTCCTCCACTTTCTATCTCCTTTTTCTTTCTTGCCGTTTCATTCGCCACTCAGAAATACCACTTACGAATGACACGAGTGCTTTCAGATTGTCTTGTTATTGATCCTTTATTACGATTTAAGATCGAGTAAGGAAGTACTACATACCAACGTAGATCCAGTGAGAATCGCTAAGGGTTGTGAAGAAGGTAAAGTAAATGTAGGTACTATTGTACATCATCGTGATGGAGTGGTTGGTCGATGGTTCTTTATCGATTTTCTTGCCGATCGAAAGACCACACTCCATCTGTCTTCTCTTGACTTTTATCATTATTCGAAGTACGCTTGCCAACTACCGGAAAACGGATGGCATCGTCTTTGATGTCCGAGAAAAGAAATGTTTCATTTTCTTTATCTTTATTTTTTTTTTTTTTTTTTTTTTTTTTTTAGAAGAGAAAAATATTTTACATCTTTAAAATTATAATTACATAACTTTAACAATGTCTCAGGCATGTAATCTCAAACGATGCATACGTATCATCAGTCATGTTTCACTTTAACTGCTAAAAGGAATAAAAAATTTACGTTAGTGCTATCATGAGTGTAATTTGATTGATATTATTGCTTATGAATACAATTAATATTGTGTTTACTTTGCTTGTCCTCTGTAATAATTGATAATTTGTAACGACATACGCGTCAAGTAACACAACTTTAGACTAGTTCGTTATTGTGTTATCGATTAATAAAGGAAACGTTATATAACTTCGGAACAAATAATTTCTATATTAAATATTTATCAAGTTTTCTCTCTCTCTTTTTTTTTTTTTTTATTTGTCCCGATGAGTACTGCATAGATTTAATGTTTGGCGATAACTTTTTCTAATACTCTGTATAATTTAATTTCTTGTTGAAATTTGTCGGAAGCTACATTGTAACCTGTATTTGAAAAGATAATTTTTTTTTTTTTTTCATGTTAACTTCTGCCATTTATTTTCATGTTTAACTCCAAATGGGGCCACTTATTTCTTTGCCGTTTTACATGTATTAATATGGCACGATTGTTTTAATAAAAAAAATTCAAAATGAGAAGAACAAAGGAAAATACTATCGATATTTACACGGCCGAGAATTTTATCAGTGCGTTAAATCGATGCGTGTTCTGTAAAGCGGTGATAAGGGCGTAGCCGATAAAATATTATAGATTGATATCAATTTTATTCGAAACTCGTCGTTATCGTACCGACACACAATAGGCCGGGTCGAGGATTTCTGTGACATTTTGGTAAAAAAAAATGAACTTTCCCATATGGATATCTAATAAACTTGTATTTTTTTCTTAAACGTAGATGAATCGTAAAAATGAACAAAATTAATAATTTTATTCGCAATGTCCCGTGACGATCTTGTTTAATATTTTCCCTCCGTTTTTTTTTTTTTTTACAATAAAAAACATTCTTTTTTGTTAGGAAACAATAGTTTCGAATAAAATTACTGTACTTAATGTAAGCGTTACAAAATGTTTATTAAAACGAGAAAATCTTCGAAATTATTTAACATTGACGAGTAATATCTTTTGAATCCCAAATAGACCCACATTCAAAGTGCAAATTAGGACATTTCTCTATTCTACATAATTATGTAAAAATATCTTTATATTTCGTTCTAGGTCAGAATTCATTACCGTTTAAAGCTATCAGCGTTACATCGCGTTTTACGTATGTATTTTCCCATCCATTATCCAGATTTTGCAAAATACTAAGAAATATGAGATGATCATACTAAGGTTGAGATAAGTCTTCGTCTAGGTCTTTTATTTTCCGTCTGCGAACAGTTAAAACAGTACCATTAGAGATTGCACAGAGAGACATTTGAAACAATTTTTATATATATTTTAACGTTACGTTAGTTAGTTTCTTTTTCGTTTTATTCAATTTAAATTTTGTTTTATTTATATATATGTATGTTTAATTAAATATTATATAAATGTATTTTACAAATTTAATTATAAAATAATATATATATATATTTGAATTTATTTTGTATTCTTCGTTTAACTTTATCAGTGAAGTTTATATTACTCCTTCATTCACATTCATATTACATTTCATTTTATTTATGTACGTATATTTGAGTAGCATTTAAACATTTTATTGAATATTTTAAAGCAATTAACTGTATTCTCTATTTCCTTTAATTATTCAATTAGTAATAGAGCATAGTGTTCTTTAAACTAACAAATTCGTCCAAAGCCCTGGACGATTACTTATTTTTATATCAAAAAAGTAATTTATAAAATAAAACCTCTTTCAAATTTGTTTCGAATAAATTGATTTTAAACGGTAAGAAAAAACCAACTAAATAAATAAAATAACTAAACAAATATAGAATATATTCCATTATATGGAAACTATTAGAAAGAGATTATTTTTTAACATTTTTTTAGTTTATCGCGATATTTTTCATGGTTCAAAGATATAAAAAAAATGTCATTAAAATTCTAGATCCGACCTATCGTGCGACAATTCGACGAATTCACGAAAATAATGTGTCCGTTCAAATCTTTTTTCATATATTCTTAAAAACCCATAATATCAATCAATCTATATTGTGATTGATTCAAGTCGTTCTTGCTGTAAATCTTGTCCATCGTATTATTTGAAAGGTATCTCTCTCTCTCTCTCTCTCTCTCTCTCTCTCTCTCTCTCTCTCTCTCTCTCTCTCTCTGTTCTTAGAAAATCATAACAGAAACATAATCAAAATAGATCTGTTGAAATTATTGTTTCAAAGGATAGGTGACACGGTAGGAGACGAAAAGTGTGTCAACGAGGCAATCGCGACTTTCGATGCTAATCGATCTCTCGATGCGACGCCTTTTGTTTAGTTGTACGGTCAATAATGCGCATATCGAATGATCTTGCTTTTGAGACAACGTTCTCTCGAACTTGAGTGCTATCCTCGACGAACATAGAAAGCTTAACCTAGAGATCTTGATATGCGCGAGGTAAAACAATACGTTTCAGGGTCAGATGTTAGACACGCGATTCGTCTCGATATTCAATTATATATGATTGTTAATTACTCTTGAAATGGACGGGTTTATTCTTGCGAAAAGGATGAACCATTTTAACGAGATTGTGGCGTAACAAAATTGAAGATATCCGGTATAAATCTTAATCAAACGATATCTGTGTCAAGAAGAGTAAATTAAATTATTTCTAAAGTAAGAAATGTATGATTTTATTTTTGAGCCTACAATTTTGAACGATAAAAAAGAAAAAATATAATGGATCAATGGAGATTTAATGCCCAAGAAAAATTTCAAAGGCATTCCAACTGTTGTTACGTTAAAATCTTATTTTAACATTTAACAGACAAGATCTCTTTCCTATTTCCATTTGCGTTTCTATTTGTACACGTAATACGTTTTCTTGAAGAACGCAAAACCGCAACGATAATGTAACCGTTACTCTCGCCTAGTTTAATTTCCCCGTAGCGAGACATCTTCCGGTATACAATTCAGATTCTCGTCAATAGTTTAGCGGCTTTCAATGTTATTGTCACAGTGGAGATAGGAATAGTACATTAAAAAACTACAATGTTCGTTTTACGCGAAAAATCTTACTTTTCTTTTCTTTTTTTTTTTTTTCTTTCTTTTTCCTTGCCACCTCTAACCCCTCGCATCATTTTTATTTACAGACGAGGCAAATGGTCTGCCATTTCTTGGAAAGATGATCTTTTACGAAGAAAAGACGTCAACTCGAATCATCGAGCTCCAATGTCGACGAGGAAGAATAGAAAGTGAGGAAGACGTGGATGGCTCTTGGACAATCGAATCGATATCATCCTACTCGTCGTCGTCGTCGTCGTCGTCGTCGTCCTCGTCGTCGTCGTCGTCGTCGCCGTCGTCTTCGTCGTCCTCGTCGTCTCTATCGACATCGTTGTAATTCCATTGAAAAAATCTTAAAGAATCGAACAAATGGATGGCCGATCGGGTATAACGATCGAAATGATATTCGTCGTTTGAAAATCGATCAGCGTGACAAGGGCAAGTAAGAGATCGAACGAAATCTTGAAAATGAGCTTCTTCAATTCTCTCCAGCAATACGTGAGCGACAGCGTGGCGAGCTTCAGCCTCAGCCCTAAGAGATTCTCCTTCAGTCGAGAGGACTCTGCTAGTACGACAGGTAGAAGCGGTTCGAGCGGAAGTATTGTCAACGACAATTCGAGTGCACATCAATCGACTCCTCATGGTTTTCCCAAGGTACTAACATACATATGTCCGTTAATCTGAGGTGTCTTATTATATTTATTTTCGCGAGTAAATTGAAGAAATACTATTTTTTCTTTTTTTATGAGCTTAAGAGTCCTTCAAACTTGTATGTTAGTTTCCTCGTAAAGTAGAACATCTTTGGAGAATATCAAATTATTTATTATGTAACTTTGATCAACAAATAATAATTATATACGTGTGACTGTGTAGGTAATATCGAGATGAAACTAAAAAATAATTTTTGTAAGAAGAAAAGGTGAGAAAAAAAAGAAATTGTTTCCCATGCAAAATGTCAAACTGTCCGAGCGAGATAACTCGTGATTCAGGGTGTCATGGCCTAAGTAAAAAAAAAAAAAAAAAGAAACAATGATTTTGAACATAACAGAAAGAAAAATGATTTCTTTTGCTCGCATAAAACTTCTTTACAAAGATCACATAAATCCAAAAATATTGTACTTCCTTCGTGAAATCACTTGTCACATCTCACACATCGAATCCAGTCGATTATCTTCTTCGTCAAAACTTTCTTCAAAATCTTGGACTATAAAATTTGAAAAATTTTCATCCGAAGATAAATCTTCCATAAGGGAGACGTTTATTTTTATATTCGCTTATATTTTTAACATGTTTCGTTACTTGTGCCGCTTGAAACGTCTCCTGTGTTTTCTAATTTGATAAACTACACCTGATGGGGTACTGGGAATTGGATTAATTTTATTTAGCATTGTGTCTGACGTATCTGTCAGGGGAGTCTTTTTTATTAATTGCTTGCGAACAACCAGTTGACACAGGTTCTGGTCCTCCATTTTCCTTCATATTTTACATTTGTTTCTATAATAATTCTTCATCATTAACAATGATTAACGCAAGAAATAAAAATTCCCGGAACTATTAAACCATTCAACTCCAAGAGTCAGGGAGTAATGATTCTCTTGTTTTTTTTTTTCAATAATATTACGACAATATCTCGTCGCACAAATATAAACATAATCTTTAAATATTATATCAATACACTTTATTCAGAAAAAGAGTTATTATTTTTTTGGTAAATCGTTTAAGATGTAATTGTTTATGAGTTTTGTTCGTTAATTGTCAGTCCTATTAGTAAAAAGATAAGACTATATTTATAAAATATGAGTCGCCTCATTTGCAAGCTCATCTCATCCGTAATTATTCTACACATACACACACACACACACACACACACACAAAGGAATATTAGTCCTCTCAAAAAGGTTTCTTATTGTTTCATTTATATTTACGTGACATTTTATTTACGATTAGTAGAAGACACGGTAAAAGGAAACGAGACATTTTGGGGCTATTATAGGTGGTGCCACCGCCAGGGACAACGGTCTCTTCATCCTCACAAGCTCGTTCACTTTCGAGGAGACGTACTGTTGATTGCACCGTCCCGTCAGGATTGAGCGTTCATCCTGTCGCTGCAGCCGCAGCCGCTGCGAGCGATGGCTCGGTTTGTGGTCCTGTTTGCGGTCAAAGCTGTGGAAGTTCCCCTTCACCGCGAAGAGTCGGTTCCTTTCGTCGAAGTACCGCCGGTGCGAGTACCGATCGACCGCCGCTCATGTTTTGCCGTCGCAGACCGTCTTGGCCAGAATTCGACGTACAAGCCACTTCTGGGTAAGTTTCTCGTTTTTCGAATTTATCCAATTGCTTCATTTTATTTTTAACTAATCGTTCAATGAAAAAACTTTCGAAACAAGCTTCGTTAGATTAACAAATAATTTTAAAACATACCTGCGATGACTCACAGTTTCGTTCGCGTGAGGCTAATAATATACTTATGTTAAATAAATAGTTACATTTTGTGTTAGAGAAAAAACAAATTGCACATTTAATAAGTTTGAGGTCTGACATATCAAACGATATTTCGGTTATGTAAAACAAACGTTATTTGTTAATAGCAAAAATAAAAAATCATATATCTGTGCGAATATCTTGCGCGATCGATATTTTCTCTTGCACTGTTTGATAGAATTGAAATTTTTCGTAAAATATTTTTCCAACGAATGACATATGTAATTCAATAAAAGAGAACGACATTTCAATGAATATAATCAAAGTAGATTCTAAAATATACGTATATTTACCTATATATTTTCATATCAGAAAGGGAGAAGAGAAAAAGAGAGAGAGAGAGAGATAAAGAAAAAGAGAGAGAGAAAGCTCGTTAGATACTTTTTATTCATGATGAAGGACGGTCAAAGGTTATCGTCCCACGGAGACGCACCTGTTGCGAGCAAGAAAATATGAAATAGCAACGACGTAGGTATTTCGCGCTTCTCACATGAGAAACGAAACGATTTCCTCATCTTTTTTCCATCCCCTTATCGTAAGAACGTATCATTATAACATCACGTTGCAACACCTTCAAAGGTTATCATTGATATCGATATAGTGTATAGTTAGTAACGCGAAAGGAGCTTACGTACGTATATACATTTTTATTACATATATACATATATATATATATATATATATATATATATATATATATATATATCCTTTCCTTTGGTACGTAGATAGAAAATTTCTAGGAACTTTTCTTCGAGAAAAATTAGAACGAGAGTGAAATAGAAAAAGCGAATCTATTCTCTATACACGTTAGCGGGTGATCAGAAAACGAGTTTAGTTCCGTTGGATGTAATCCAATAGACATTGACGACGATCCGGGAAGATTTGTCTGGATAGGAAATGAACGAATGCCGGGATAATGAATTTAACAGCTATCGAGACGCGTCTGGCATGACTGAACTAAGAAAATATACCGGTATTCCCGTGTAATTCGATACCGACTACTAAGAAATCAAGTTACACACAATTATTGACTCTGATTACCAGAAACCGTATCTCCTTTACTCTCCGATTTCTAATCACAATTTATCAACAATAATAAATTGACATGTGAATATATTCGAAAAAGAGAGAGAGAGAGAGAGAGAGAGAGAGAGAGATCTGCATGTAGGATAGAATATAAGAATAACAATTTCTAGGACTATGATCATATATGCATATGAGGATTTATTTCCACTTAAAAATATCTGCCTAACTATTATTCCTAATGCGTCGAAGTTAAAACATACTCGTATATTCTTCTATTTGGACACTTTCCAAAAACATTTTTTTCTCTCTTTATTTCAATATAAAGATTCAGGCATTGTATTCAACGATCATCTTCCAGTCTTCCAGGAAACGTTTTAGAAGAACGCGTTTAGTAGATGACCGCATTAAAATTGATATCAAGAGATCTGAGAAAAATTGGAGAAAAGAGAGGAACTATTGAAAGTCTAGTTGGCGTACCGATAAATATACGTGCTTTCAAAAGCAAGTAACGTCGTAACAGAGACAGTCGGACTCGTGCGAGCGAAATGAAAAATCGATCCGGATTAGAAATGCCAAAAGAATGCCTAGGTCGCATCGATATTCTTCTTATTTACTCCGTGGTAGTAGATACTGTATCTAGGAACACGACGGAAATAAATGCACGATCGCAAATTCTCTTTAAGAGATCCTTATCTATTTTCTTCTTTCATTCTCCCTTTTAAGTCCATTCAGCATTGGTGTCCTTCGATTTTATAAATCTTTTGTCGGTGAATATCAATTCCTTACGAATCGTGTAATAATTGTACAAATTATGAACTTGGAGCTTTCTTCGATTTATATTGATAATTTTGTCCAATACGCTCGTTTCTTCATCGGCGTAATATCACATATCATTTCGAATATTTTCAAATAATCAAACTGAAATTGCAAACAACACGAATCATCGGATAATCTAAAATAATACTTCGACGATTTTGTTAAAAATTTTCAATGATGCACAAAATATCGACGTACAAAAGAATTATTATTTTCAAAGTCAATGGGTTATCTAATATGTCAATTAAAACGTATCTACATGGGATAAATAAATTTTATGTAAAGTTTTATTTTTTTCCCCATGACAAAAAATACGAAAAGTTGTATTAAATAGAGGCACGTATGTATATACGTACATACGTATTTAAAAAATGATATATAATTTGTATGAAATAACAACAAAAATTCCAAGCTTTCGTTTCTATCATAAATTGCAACGGAGCAAACGTTTATCGTTATAACGATTTGCATAAATTACTCATTCGTGTTTTAAAGTCGATAATAACCAGAGCCTTCCGTTTTCCTGCTTTCAGCTTTAGTAGTTCTTTTCAGTAGTCTCTTAATCGTCAAAAAATTTAATGCACGACGAATCACGTGGGTACGAACCTTTAAGAAGAAACAGCCCATGGTCTTATAATGTACATACAGAGGGAGAGTCCGGTGTTTATAAATAACAAAACGATATACGGTATCGATGCTTGGAATAAATTAGTTCAATGGAGCGTATGCTTGACGCAAGATGTACAAGACATACCGGGAAAAATATAATGTCGAGTGTGGAATTATTTTTGTTCGGATTAAAGAAAATTTTATCCTGCGAAAGGAGAAATAATAAAATCGTTGTAATATTTGATTAATCGATATTATTTCCTTTTAAGTGTTCAAGAAACCGATGGCTCGTTCTTCGAGAGTTTCACCGCGTTATCTTGGAAACAAGAGAATCGCAGACTGGTGGCACTTCAGGAAGTCGAAGCTCGAGCTAAGGATCCTCCACCATCATCCGGAGAGGCCAACATAAATTCCTTCCATTCTCGTCGACTTAACAAAGAAGAGGTCTTCACAAAGAACAATATTTCATCCTTCAAGCTTAAACCTTAGGAACGTAAGTTGATATGCATGTTTTTCAGATCGAGAAACTATACGTTGAAGTTCTTTACACGATCGCGAACACGGTAGGAGCAAGTACGGGTCAGTACGCTCACTATAAAGAGGACCTTTATGGGTATGCGCAGGAAGCGTTTGGTATACCGCAGGATCAACATCGACGATACCTCGATATTGCCTCGAAAGAGAAGGTAGGGTTTGTTAGTGACCTACGCTTCATTTTTATTATATTTTCGTTTCAATCCTTCTATGTGCGTAATTTTATATTTTTCTCGTACACCCTTATGAAAAATATATTGTACGAAACTAGTAATTTAATATCAAAGCAAAAATAATGGAAGAATTATAATATCATTACGTACATTAAAGGGTTATCGAGCTTCAATTAAAAAAAGAAGGAAAAAAAAAGAAAATGTAACAACAGGAAAACATTTTCTTGCACAAATTTCAGCCTCCTATCGTGGTTCTAAGCGTAATAGTTATCGAAGCTGAAGGGCTAGAAGCGAAGGATGCTAACGGTAAATTAGATAACGATATAATTTAATGATGAATATTCATGAAAAAAAAGAGAATAAGGGTATAGCAAGTTGTTCGGTACAATAGGTTTCAGCGATCCATATTGCATGTTGGGTATACAACCTGGTAATACAAGCGCACCATTGAGCCCACAAACGAATCTGTCAGCTCATTCTCCTCATACACCTCCAGCTTCACCAAGACAAACAGCTCGAGCTTTATCCGATGGAGGTGAAAACGATAACTCGCATCACGAAAAGCTTCGAAAACATCATAGGTAAGATCGATGTAAAATGAAGGGGAAAAATAAATGAAAAAAAAAGAATACATAGTTCAGTACTTTGTCACATTGTTTTGCTTATATAGACTCAATAAAAATAATAATCATATTAGTTTAATATTGGACGAGTCACTAAACCCTTTCACCTGAAATATTCTCGTTGCAACGCGAATTAATTAAAAAATATTTTCTAAAAACGTTCGCGACTTCGAAGGAGATATTAGATGGTTTTGATCGGATTGATCTTGATCGTTCAAAGTCATTTGAAAAGAAGATCGCCTTCAATTTCTTAAATGGTAATCGTCATTTTTCAATTCATATTCTTAGAGATAACCTCGAAAACTTTTCAAAACAGTATAATAAAATACTTTTTCATTAAGTATGTATTATACTTTTCCAGTTATAAGACTTGAAAGTTACAATACCGCTGCGTCGACATTAGCATTACCCAAGGTGTACTACGTGGAGGTCGTACGGTCGATCTTCGTACATAGCTGCATATTAACTTTGAAATTTAATATCTCGATAGTGGTTTGTGCGAAAGTTACAAGTTAATAATGTTTTGAAAATGTTTCGATGTCGACTGTAAGAATATATAATAGAAAAGTATAGTTCCCATTTCAAGATTTAAACGTGGTCTACATATGATTTTTCAACGTTATCCGAGGTCAAACCAATTACACCATCTTATGTCCATCACCGTCACCACCCCCCTCCACCTTTCGACGAAGTCGCAAATTTTTGTAGGAAATATTTTTTCGAAATTTATATTACAATGAAAAAAAAACGAAATTTTTATATATATATATATATATATTTCGGGTAAAAGAGTTAAGTTACTCAACCAACCTACCCCGTGTAATATTCTTCGGATCGAAATTTTTTTTCTATGCAATATCTACGTACATAGGGGTGAGAAACTAGGCCTTTCTAGGATTATTCATGCTAAAATATCTAATCCACGAAACGACGGCTTCATATAACATCATCGAACAAAATACAAAGCGGGAATATTTATCGCGAACAAACTCTCTTGACGAAGTGACAATGCAGCTTGCGATAACAAAAGGTGCACCGGATGTAACAACTTCTGTCCTTACTTTACACGCTGCCTTGAAATATAGCGAACGAAAGCGCTAGCGTATGCACGATTCTCCCTTCTTCTTACTCTCTCTCTCTCTCTCTCTCTCTCTCTCTCTCTCTCTCTCTCTCTCTCTCTCTCTCTCTCTCTGCTTGTTAGCTATGCCATCTGGTGTTGAAAAGAGAGAGAGAGAACAAGCAAGAGGAGAGAGAGAGAGAGAGAGAGAGACAGGGAGATAGGGAGACAGGGAGAAAGAGAGAGAGAAAGAGTAACACGATTAATACCGCACCGAGTGGACACAGTGCTTGACAGGATAGAGTATCGGCATTAAGTGTGGTTTCGAGAATCTCAAATAATATATTTTTTTTCTTTATCTAATTTGTTTTTTTGGTCCTTCTTACATCTTAATACCCGTTAACGTCAAAAATATGGTGAAAAAACAGCTAAACGTATTGTGAGAAAAATCACGATTTTCCTAAATACATTAGCGCGATATTCGAAAAATTGTCTGATAAAATTGACGGGATGTCTATTAAACGTCAGTTTCAGGCTATCATTCAAGCGCAAAGAGCATACTAGCAGACGAGAACACCGAGAATCCTTTAGCGGAGCGGTTCCTGCCAAGTTTATACGTGCCACCACTGTGAAACCGCACACACTGAGCCCGCAATGGAAAGAAAAATTTCGCTTGTAAATTATCGTCCTCCGTATTATTTTTATTTTTATTTTTTTTTTTCGTCAATTTTAAATTCCACAAAGTGTGCCACAAAAGTATCTAGTCTCTCTTAGTTACTATAATATATTAAATAAATTTTATCAAAAAATTATAAGTTCTTTCTTTTATTTATTTGTCCGTTTTATAAGAAAATATAAAGAATTAAAATTTCGCAAATTTATTATTTATTAACATTTTGTAATTATTACTTTCAATATCTTCCTATAGAAAGAATGATACTTAAAGTATTTAATATTTTTAAATGTTACATGTAATAAAAAATAGCAATAAAATCAATAAAGTAATATCTAAGCGTGAGAGGTGACCGGATACTTGAGTGACTACCTGTCTATTATTGAAAAAAAAAAAAAAAATATGAGAGAATAGATAAATTTATAAAATCTTTTGCGATATAATTTTATTTTAGCGACATCGACGATATCAGCACGGATATCTTGCATCTCGATATATGGTATGTCTTCGTAAGTAGGTTTTACCTACTTAAAACATACACGGGCCAGCACGTTATTCAGAAATATATCATTTTTAGGGACCACGACGACGAATCCTCGGTATTCGACGCCGTTAGTAAATTGAACGAAGTACGAGGTGTTAAGGGTCTTGGCCGATTTTTTAAACAAATTGCACAGAGTGCTCGTTCCGGTAGTCAAGATGACTTTTTGGGCTGTGTGAATGTTCCACTTCAGGTAGAACAATATCCTTAATTTAAATATAAAGGACATTTATAATTTTCTCGAACATCTTAGGATATTCCGAGCACAGGCTTGGAACGTTGGTATAAACTCGAAGCAAGAACACAAAGGAGCAACATTCAAGGTAGAATCAAATTAAAATTGTGGCTATCAACGCGAGAAGACAGAGGAACATCCGAAGAAGATAATTGGGCTGAACTTAGACAGCAAGAAAGACTTTATACCATCTTCCTCGATCATGAAATGAACAAACAAGGGGTATTCGATCTGTTTCTATAAACGTTCAAGTTATATTATAAATTATCTACACTTTTACTCTCTTATTCGTACTTTATATCGCTTCTCAGGAAGATTTTACAGGCGAATTACCCCAAACAGCACTGACAATTCTTCATCAGCACGCTGTGCAAGGTGATGTAACTGAATTGCAGCAAGCATTGATCAAATGGATCGCTAGTTCGAAACATCCGGCTGTCGATTCTAAAGTTCTCCATCGTCTTCTTCAGGTAAATCATTCATTTCGATGATAATACGAATAGTTGTAAAAAATATTACGAATAAATGTTTATCTTGAATAAATTTACTCTCCGTTATATCGCTTTTTAGGAAATAGATAACCTATGGCATTTAAAAACAACGGAAACGTTATCGCGAGACGAAGAACAATCTTTGGCGGATTCTTTTAATGATTTTTTAGAAGTAGCACTCAAAAAGATTCAACAACATCGTATGTTATATCCGCCGTTACATAGATCATCGATCTCCAAGCTTGACAATCTTCTAAGGTGATTTCCAATCGTCTATTTAATAGACCCATCGAATAAGGATTTGACTTTCTGAAATGCGTTTATTACTTTGTTTCAGATGTTTAGGTCTTTTATCGAACATGAAAGCTTTTTGGGCATGCTGTCCCTTTAACAAGGAAATAAGAGGAGAAATTATTACAGCCCTTAGAAAGGGAACTCATGAGTGGTACGTTAATCGATGAAAAATTTTTTGTTTACAAATAAATTTTGTTTCTTTTTATTTATTTATTTTTTTTTTTTTTTTTTGAGTTAAACGCCTCGTATCCATACTGTAATTGCTAATTTAGGTACGAAGATGTGCGACATCAAACTATGTATCATGATCAAGAACCTGATCAAGATGCGGATCGCGTCTTGCAAGACTTTACAAATTTAGTCACGACTCTGTTAGTAGACTTGGAACAGGGTCGTATGTATTATAATAGTCTTTTTGAAAGGTAAATTTTATATAATATCTCACGTTATTTATCAAACCGGAAGGGATTTAACTTTTATTGACATGATATTTTCGGCTTTCAGTACAAACGGTGTACCATATTTTTCGGCAGTTTATAAACAGTTGGAAAAACTGGTAAGTATCTAATAGGAACGATTAATATAAATGATGGGAATTACGTGAAATTTTGTTACTACGTCACAGCGGAAACACGTGACCACATAACACACGATGTTATTTTTTATTTCTTATCTCGTCGAGCTCAATGTGCTATGTTTGGCTTCATTGCTTTATCGCAGACATCGATCGTGTTTTTACACGCTCTTTTTAATATGATTGATAATCTTTTAATTATACTTTCATATTTTAAAAAAAGCACGATATTGCGACGTTATTTTTATAGATTCGATCGATGTATATTTACATTCAATTGTGTCAATACACATATGCGTGTCACACACACACACACACACACACACACACACCATTTACTTATTTGCTGTAGGAGATATGAAAAGCTTGCGATATTTAAGAAGATGATTATGTACCATTGACGTACAAGAAAAAAGAAAGAATTCGCAGGAGTTTATTGTCCATCGGTTCATCGTTATTTTACTGTACACAAAATGTTTGTTCGTAGCTGGCGGAACACGTGGCCAAACACATGGAGAACACTTCCGAGGTACTTTTCTAATGCCTCCAAGAAATGTTAATCTCTCCTTGTCTTTCTTTTCCCATATTCTTCGACTTTCCTGTAGATGTAAAAGTAAATTTACCTATCGACCCTGCCCTCCATCTTCGTATACCTGGTGACGTAATTTCAATGAAATAGATTCTGTAGGAAAAACAATATTAGCCATATTAATAACCAATCTATCTTCTACTATAGTATTATTTATTTATGATGTAATATATTTCTAATTTCTTAATAGAAAGTCTTCATTGCAAAATATCAAGAGACTAACGTACAATGACATCGACACGGATAGTGCTCAAATCTTAAGATTTTCTTTTTTTTTTTTTTGTTGTTTCTCCAGTGGAAATTCACTTATTTCCTCGATAGATGTTAGGTAACACTGGCACTGCAGTATGTGCTGCACGTATCTGTCATATAGATATGCATGGTAGTTATGCATGAATAAGTTGAATATTACATTACGTATTTCAACTGAATATTTTATTTCTACCATGACACGTAATTATGATATAATATATTTTTTTTACAGTAAAACAAATATTTTGAATCTATTGCATTATTAAATTGAAATATTAATCAAAAGAATATTTTCAATGTTATTAAGATAATTTTAATATTTCTTTTCTTTATTTATTATAAGTTAATTATTTTCGAAAAACTGAAATTTTTATTTTGGAATAATTTTTGTTTTTTAATAAAATAATTTCTTAAATTAAATTAATAAAAAATCTATATTTTGTTACGACTTCATTCCATTAACACTTCTTGACCCATACTACATGTATACATTATCTTTTAGATCTCTCGGTAATCACACTTTTGCACGTTATTACGATCAATTGCTTTTCTTCACCAAGTATTCACCATTCGTTTAAATTTTAAATATTACTCTTTATAAAATAAATAAATATCTAAAGAAATTAAGAATCATTGTACATTCTAATATCTATCACTAAATATTAATTAATTTGGCAGATCCAAAATGAACTCGGTGCAAGAGTCACTACTGCTTGTCTCCAAATTCATGGACAAAACAGGGACGAAGATTACGTGTTACCACCTGGTGCGGAAATAGGGACACCAATTTTTGAGTTATATCTAGCACTGCAAGATTTCGTGAGGTATATTCATTCAAATACAGAGTATTTGTAAACAGATCAATTTTATTTTCACGAGGCAACAAGGAAACGCATTTTCTCGAATATTATTGACAATGAAGTAAGAAAAAAAATAGCATCATTATAAAGAAAATTAAAAGAAAACAAAATTGAACTATTTCGACATTTTTGGAACAAATCATTAGATTTTATAATAATTCTGTTGTACACTTTTCATTGTGACATTTTATACGGTGTCCCAAAAATAACAAATTCATGAAATACTTATTTTTACAATTTTTTCTTTTACTCAGTATGAAGGAAAAGTTACCATTATCTGATCAGAAAACTCTGATAATTTGCAATTATTACGAGTGGTTCAAACCGGCGGTTGACAAGTGGTTGGATCTTGCAAAGTTAAAAGCAGTTCAAAGAATCAGAAGAGCAGCGGAATTGGATAGAATTTGTACCGGTGATTTTATAGTTAAGCATTGTACATCTGCAATTGATGCAACTGCATGCTTTTACCAGGTAAAGTATCATTATATTTCATATCTCAGTTTAATACGATAAAAATTAAAAAAAAAATATATATATATATATGATTAAATAATTGTTATAATATTTATAGATCAAAGAGTTTTGGAAGAAATTGGCATGGCCAGATTTCATTGGATCGTATAGTTTCGTATTGAAAGTCATCGATGTAAGAGATTGAATGAAATTATTTCGTTATTGTAATAAAACAATATTAAAAACGTACACGTATAAAAATTTGTTTATCATAGGCCATCTGCAGTCCTGCTGCTTACTATGCTGAAATAACCCACCAAAAATTGGCGGATAGTGGATATTACGATGAACAGACACCATATAAAACCACAGACGAGGTAATCGCTCAGGTAGAGATTGCTTCGCTTTTAGTTTACGCATTAGTGGTTAGTAGAATCATTGGCAAACAAGATTGCGTAAGTAGAATATCTATATATATATTGTCTAGACGCATCGTAATGACGTTTCTTAACGTTCGTAAGTACAGTTAAATTCAATGATTAATGAATATATTCGATTACACTTCGAAAGAGAATTTTTTTTTCCTAAATTTTGAGAACGATATTTTTCCCAGATCGAATCATTTGATTTCTTTCCATTTAGATGTGCGTCACTATAAACGGTTTAGAATATGTGAGAAGATGGTTATTAGATCTGGGCGAAGAACTTCACGTTGAGAAACTTCTCACAGCTTTGGAGAATCAAGCCGGAGATTCTGCTCGGGCGCAATGGAGAAATGCTTTGACTTTACCGTTGGAACAAACGCCTGGACAAATGTTACTCTTCATTAATCAAATTGTTTCAAGAGTCGGCACGAAGGTCAAAATCATTATAAAACATTAATAAACGATAGATTAATCAGAATGATATATCAAATATGTTCCGATTGATACTCGTAAAAAATTAATACAAATTTGATCTATCTCCTTTGTTCTTTTGTCGTTCAGATGAGACCGTCTTTGAAAAAATCCATGTTTCATCTTGCCTGGTCACCGGACAGTTTGCCCACGTCAGAAGCAATCACACCTTTATTGGAATATTTGGACGTACATTTGGTAGCTCTTAATTCGTCTCTTTTAGCTGTCAATTTTACGCGTGTCTTACAGGACGTTTGGGAGGTCGTTCTAAACGAGCTGAGCAACCAAATGGATGGAAATGCAGGAGTAAGTTTTATAAAACGATCAAGAAGTGATGGTAATAATATAATGATATTAACATTGATTTTATTCTAGGACAAGCCAGCTATGTTTTATGAAAGATTGTACGAAGCGCTCGATCTATTGATTAAATTCTTTCATGCGGATGAGAAGGGTCTATCTTTAGGGATACTTCGTAGTCGGAGCTTTTTAAATGTAGAAGAACGCTTGCAGTATCATAAAATGGATACGACTTTTCTCATTAACCGTTACTATCGTCAACGACTTCAGGTAATAATAATCATATCATCAACGATAAGGAAAATTTCATTTTACCTTTTCTTTTTTTTTTCTCCTCAAATTTTCGTTCGATTCGAGCCATGTTTCGTTGAATTTTTTCGTTAGGACCAAATAAATACCATGACGTCCGAGTACGGTGTTTTGACAGTGAGAGCATATCTGAATCACGATTCGCTTTGCGTGGAGGTGATAAATGCTAGAGACGTAATACCACTAGATCCGAATGGTTTTAGCGATCCCTTTGTAATAATCGAATTGTTGCCACGAAAAGTTTTCGAACATTGTGCTGAACAACAAACCAACGTTAAGAAAAGAACTTTAAATCCGATGTTCGATGAGTGCTTCGAATTGTAAGTTTACGAATCCTCATAAAACTCCTTTAAAAAATCACTTTCTTTCATTGAAATGCAAATTAATTTTTTCCTGTTTTCTTTTTTTTCTTTTTTTTTTTTTTTTTAATCAAGTTCCGTAAGCGTGGAACAGTGTCAAAGTCCTGATGCCATAGTCTTATTTACCGTAATGGATCACGATGTACTCACAGCAAACGACTTTGCTGGAGAAGCATTTTTGGGATTAAGCACGATACCCGGTGTAGCTGACACTAATACCAGTATAGATAATTTTCATGGCCTCAAACATACAGAATTGCCGTTAATGCACCAAAAAAATCGAAGTAAGTACATACTTACGGTAAAATTTTAAAGGATCGAACATGAGATCTTGAGATAATCACTCTGAACGAAAGCTCGTCAATTTTTTAGAGCGTATCATATTCGTATAAGTCTATGCATATTAATAAATAAAATGATTCCTATTTCAGACCATCCAATTCTTCAAATCCTGGAAACAAGAGTCGGCGATAAACTAGCCCTCGACTTCGTAAAGAAACAAAAACAACGATTTGCCACGGCATAAATGAAAACGTGGTATCATCATAATGATTAAAATCAAATGCACAGGTTAACAATGGTCGAAGAATCAACGAGAAGGAAGAACCATAGCTCGTTAAATCTTCTCCGAATATTTAATGCCAATTCCCAATTCCTGTGTATATCGTGTTGAATTTAATCGATGTCAAGAAATAGCAACGAGAACTTCAAAATTATTTTTCTTTTTAGAAACGGGTTTATAAGAATGAAAAATGTTGAAATGGAAAATAGAAATGTGTCTGTGTGATGATATATTTAACGGTAAATGTTTTAAAATTATCGTCCAACTCGGAACGATTCGTCGAATTCGGAGAGATATAAAAAGAAAAGTCTCGTCTCATCTCGTCTAGTCTTGTTTCGTCTGATCTCGTCGTAATGTTGGCTCGGTATATGTACAATGTATATATGTACCTATGTTCTTTCGAATCGCTGCTAAAAGATCGATCCTATTCTTGAAACGTTTCTCGATATGTCTCGACCTATTTTCCATGGCTTCGAGAATATATTAAGTCGGTAAAAAGATGAACGATATACAAGAATATTTTTCTTACGCGTCGTCAGCCAATACATCTAACACATATTCTATCTTCTCGTCGCCACTCTAATTTTCGAATATTATCTCGGTAAACAGTGGCGAGTTTACTAAGAATGTCGAAAGATTATTATTCTATCGCAAAAGGGAAATGTGCCGTCGGCAACACGTTCCAATAAAACGACGTCTTTGCACGATCCTTTCTAAAATCATGCGATTCGAACCTCTGAATCGCGCCTTTAGTACAAGGTGTTACGCCTAATTTCATTTGCTCGAACAATCTCTACTTTTCCTACTATCTTTGCGACTTTGTCAACGCAATGTTTGATGTTGAAAAGTAGGTATTTTGCATAACGATTGGAAAAATTTGAAATACATATAATGTATGGTATTATGAGAATCGAAAAAGAAAAAAAAAAAAAAGAAAAAAAAGGAAAAGGAAAAAGGAAAGGAAGGAAGGAAGGAAAAAAAAATTGAGAGCGAAACTAATCTCAAGCGCACACACGTCAATTTTTTCTAATGCACGTATCACTTTGCGCCTCCCTGTGTATCTTATACATACAAAAGATGAGGATATTATGTAAAACACTTTACATCTGATATGCCTTATATCAAAAGCAAAGTTTAAGTAAATAGATATATAACGTATGTTTGAACCTGGATAAACTTCGTGCATCGAATCCAATCGAACTTCTAGTATATTTTGCTTTTTCAAACCACCAAAAACGTATGTACAATCTATCTTGTATCGTGAGACAAATAAATGATATATATGTATAAACATTAGTACCTACTGACCAATAACAACAACAACAAAAAGAAAAAAAGTAACAATAATAATAAGCTATGGCATTTCTTCAGGAATTTTGGAATTTGGGGGCGAACTGTCGTTCTTAATTAACATTGTTTGATTAATGCACGTATTGTCCTCGGTTCGTATAATTGGTTCACCATCTAATTTTTCCAAATGAGGCAGACGTCGGGCAACTTCCAGCCTCCATTGATCCACCTTAAATAAATTATAAGTAATGTTTTAATTGATATTTTTCCTATGTACGTAGATTACCGTCATCGTCACGCTCGTAGGATATTTTGGGCTACCTCAAGACTATCGTACAGTGGATTTCCAACAAAGGATAGATCTCGGATATTTGTAAGTTCTTGCAATCTGCTAAACTCGATCCAATCTCTCACCAAATTATTAGACATATACAACGCTCGAAGATTTCTCATTGCACTGATACCTTTCATTTTTTCAATATAATTGTAGGAAATCCAAAGTTCCTCTAAAGTATCACCTAGTGGTTCAAGACCTGAAAAGCTTTTCACTACGTTACGACTCAACGACAAGATCTTTAAGTTTTTCAATGTTCCAACTCCTACAAAATAATTCAATTTATTTCGTATATATATATATATATATATATATATATATATATATATATTTATATATATATATATATATATATATATATTTTTTTTTGTTTAACTCTCACCTGTTATCTTTTCGATCATATTCGTCGACAAAGATAGTTTTTCACAAACAGTTAAACACGCCAAAGAGTTATCCATCTTTTCAATAGGAAGCCATTGAAAGCTTAGAATAACTTCTTTTGCAGTCGCAGGATCCTGCTTGTTTTCTTCCTCCCAACGTCGTATCGCTTCTTTACAAGTCGTTGCTTTGACGACTGCCATTTCTTCGTCGTATTTAAATTTCTAATATACTTCTTACTATTTAAAAAAAAAAAGAAAGAAGAAAGAAAGAAACAAGTAAACGATAAGAATAAGGATAGATAAAGATAAAAAAGAAAGGATAAAATTTGGATTTGTCTGTACAAGATAGTGATCGGGATGTTCGTGACGGTACCTAGGAAACAATCAATGTATTTACTTTCTTATGCGCACGCCTATTTCTGTTTAAAAGAAAGATGCCCCACAAACATATGTACTTACGTACGTTTACCTGTCGTTGAATGTGATAATAATGATATCGTTCAATATAATAATAATAATAATAATAAAGGACCGCGATAGGAAAGGGCAGTTATACAAAAGACTCGTTGAAAATTCTTAAAGAATAACGGACACTTTATTGCATATAGATATAAAAAGAAAAGTGTCAGAATAGTTAAATCTTATCGAGGGTCTCAACGACTTGTCTATATTTGTGCGATCGACAAATATGCTCCTCTATGTAATTTGTGATGTCCCTCAAAAAAACAAATCAATTGAAATTAATAAATCGAGAGAAATAAAACAATAAACCTAGAGAAAAAGAAAAGTGTACCCTTTCGTTGTACATCTCGTTTTATATTTATTAACGCGTCGCTTTATGTCGGACGCTTCTAAATGTTAATCCATAAGGATGGATTTGAATTACGATCGGTGCAGATAAGCGATTACTTTTGTATGAAAATCAGGGCGACTTTTTTTCAATCGATCGTAGATAAATCCAACGCACGTATCGATCAAACATCTTTGTAAGAACGACATGGTGGTGGTGGCGCACTCCATATCCCATTCTCTCGACAGGTTGGCTTTCTGACAGGTTCCAAAGGTGTAACGTAGCCAGGAGAACATGTCACCTGTATATCAAATCTTCTATATATCTATATCTGTTATTTCATTTTTTTTTTCCTCGATATCGAACATACGTTAGAAATATCGAGAAACGTTAAACGCTTGGCAAACAAAAGAAATTAGACTATCGGTATACTGACTTGTATATTATCACCAGGTGTATACCAAAATTTCAGCGGTGAGATCCGACCGTGCGGAGGATCGCCAGGATATGGACATCTTACTTTACCTACAATGTTGCAAATTATTTCTTCTGTTTCTTATCTTATTTAAACTGATAAACAGTAACATTGGTTTAGTCAAATTTTAATCGTATCATTCAAAAATGATTGAAAGATATCACCGCAAAACTTTAAAGGCTCGTATTATATACTATCATCGAGGGAAATAAAGAGAGTTTAATAAATGTTTCCTTTTATGAACCAATAAGGTTCTAAGTACCGTATTGTGTACCTATGCAAAAGCTTTCGAGTAAGTTAGTATAACTTATCGGTTATTATAAAATCGAGTTAAGCAAACAGAATATTAAGTATCACTCGAAGATACGTCAAAGTGGACATGACTCGTATCAAACATATGTTGTGGACATAAGATAAAGATAAAAAGGAAATATAGATTTCACCGAGGATCTTATCTTATTTCTAACGGTCTATAAAAACAAGAATACATTATTATCAATGAACCAACTAAAAGATTTTACGAAACTCACAAACTGGCGATTGATGCGACCACGTGCCATTTTCGGTGCAAATTACAGACGCCTCTCCTATCAGTTGATGTCCCGGTAAACAGGCAAATTTAACGAGAGCCCCGACCTTATAGATGCGATTACGATGGTATTTTCTACGAGTAGATTGCAACATTTGATCAACAATTCCACCGCTTCGCGGTAAAGACGGCGACGGACACGTGATCTCTGCAAATACAATATCATCGGATTGATTTATAAATATAGAAATTAGAAGATAGAATTGTCCCCGTCGAGTTTATCCATATGTAACTTAGGCGAAGTAAATAAAACGAAACTTACCGAAACAAGTTGGCATGGATCCGTTCCACGTGCCATCCCCTTCGCACCTGATGCTCTGAGATCCTAATAATTTGTGACCCCACATACAAGCGAATACAGCCCTGCCGCCAAAACTATTGTTGTGCTCTAGTAGTTGTAACCACGTATCACTGGGAAGATCTATCGGTGAACACGTTATTGCCTCGCAACGTGGTATATCTCCTGACCACATTCCTGGAATATATCGCACGACGACGGGAGTCTTCGCTTAACTCTTTCCTACGATCGAATTATTTCGACGCCTTATACAATTCGCATTCGGCCGCTCGACAGGATTATAGTTCTTTGTATTTCAATGTATGAAAGAATGGTGTATGACCTATGACTTAACGCGAGTACCGATCAAATAAGGATAAAACGATTTTCTAGTAAATCGCTACAGTACTGCAGCCCTGTCGCGTGGTCATTAACTCCTCGGCCATCTACCATTGTTCGCATCGAAATTTCGCTTTAAACATTATTAGAATCAATTGCTCACCGTTATATTGGCACGTTATCATCGAGGCACCTTCCAATCTGTACCCAAGGGGACATTCGAAATTGGCACTGTGACCCATCCGAGCGCCATCGATCTTACCAATCAACGGTCCCTCCGGTAAATTTATTACTGGACACTGTACGTCTACGAGACGAGATCGATTAAAATTTGTCTCTTTCTTTAGCTTTCGATTATGAACAATTTTTATTAAAAAAAAAAAAAAAAAAAAAAAAAAAAGAAGAAGAAAAAGAAAAAACCTACCAACGACATGGACTCGTATAGAATTTGCTAGGCCTCGTGGGGTCGAACACGTGTATACTCCTGAGTCCTGAACTTTGGCATAATATATTGACAGTCGATACTTCCAGTCTCTCTCTTTCGCAGAAATCGCCCATCCTAATTGTTAAGTGAATTAATTAGTATTTTGATTACCTTTAGAAAAGAACTTAAATGCATATGTCTCTCTCACCCGTTAAATATTGACGAAACGTCGACGTCCACGTCCATTCTGGATTACCTAATCTTCTAGCAAAAAGACACTCCAAATGAAGAATGCTTCCTGGAAATACTGCAAGCGTGCCCGTCGGCTCGATTGCCGCTGAACCCGCTGGCAATCCAAAGACGATCGTAGGTGGAACGTCTTCTGGATCTCCTCAAACAGGAAGAGGAGTGTGTATTAGTGAATGGTAAAAAGAGCCTGTTCTATTTCAATTATAATCCATTGAAGCTCGACGCTCGAGTCGGCTCACCGGTGTAATTGGAAATAGCCGTTGTAGGTACGCAAGACGGCAACTTCCCGTTCCACGTTGCATTGCGACAATGTAACGATGGATCACCAATGAGCTTGTATTTACCAAGCTCACGACACCTCACCATAACACGTTCTCCATGAGGTACCGTAATTTTGTCTACCTGCGAAAAGAATATTACCGTTGATATTTCTTTTACAACGATTATAAATAGGACGTTAAAATGTTACTTATGTATATGGATATTAATATTTGTAATTGACAGGAAGCTTACTGATACGGTGATATTTTTGTAAGTAACGATGAGAAGTGGATGCAAGCCTTCCAACTTGCATCCTCGTTGTAAAATACGCTTTTCTGAGAAAACAGAACAAAAATACGGATCACAAGAGTGAATAATAAGCAAATTATAATGGACCTTTACAAACCTAATTGCTTTGCATCGCTGAACTCGCTGGTCGTCGTCAACGCAATCAGAAAAATCACGATGAAGGTTGATATCGCGCTGCCGCATCCTTGTCTGTGTTTGAAACACGCACGCGTTCTTTCCGTCGTCGCTTCTCTTCTCCTTCCTTCGTCCTCGATCAACATCCTGGCCACCACCACCACCTCCCTCCTTAACGAATTAGATAAATCGAGAGCATTCGCGAATATCTCGCAGCTGTAGAATCGTCCTCGATAACAAAACGCTTTCGTTTTCAACGTTAATGCGGCTACATTTTCGAGCATTAACGCGAACCCTCCCCTTTTACTGCATCCACTCCACTTTCCACCCTTCTAACTGGTCGAAGAACAAGAACTCATCGGATTCGTTCCTGACTCTGCCTGATTCAAGAATACGAAAGAATAGTAACCTCTGCACGATCAACGAACAAAATTGATTCACTTAAGACTAACATCAATGGGGAACAGCATCATCACTGACGATCAGAGCTGTCAATCGTTTCCCATCCTCGCTAACTCTCCTCTTAACGGACGTGCCTCTATACATCACCGACGTGGTACTCCCTCATGAAAGAGAGAATAGGGTGGAAATAGTGGGAGCAGAGGAAGAAGAGAAGTCGAGAAACGCAAGCGCAAACATCCATACACTATTCGAGAAGGTATCTCAGCCTTCGTTGTAATCGTGCTCGTACGTACACTCCCAGACAAAAAGATACATCGGAATATTATTGCCGAATTTAATAAATAATTATTAAAACCTACAATTTGTTTTTCCTTTTTTTTTATCATTGCATTAAGAATAGTGAATGGTGTTCAATCATTTAAAGACAATGATTAAATACTTATCTTTGTTAGACACTTGATATTATTATCATCATCTTTTGTACATATGTTTGATTATTTCTTGAGCTACTCCATATAATTTCATATTTATCTTATATAATGAACAAGTTGGAAAGAAAATAATTTATATTGCTTAATATCTTTTATTAAATACGATAGGTGATAGAAAATATTTTCATGATTATGTTTAGATACACGCAAATTCAATTATTGTAGAATTAAATATCAGCGAAGAATTCTTTGACTTAAGTATTATTTATTAAGCATATTATTTATGTAACTTCACGCCATAAATTTTAAACATTTGAAAATTAGAAATATTCTTTAATCTCTCTAGAACGATATAATGTCACAAAAGTTCGTGAAAAATACTTTATAATTGTAGAAAAATATTTCCAATGTTTGTCGCATATCTAAATGCAGTCAATATATCTGTATATATGAAGTAACTAATTAGGATCGCCATATTTACACAAAAAAATCTAATTTATTGACAGAGACATATCATAGTAGTAGAGTCCTTCGAATGAAATGCACGATTAGTACCTAATCTAATACACTAGATAGCGCTAGAAGTACCAAAATGTAAAATCTTTAGTAGGTTACGACTTTCGAAACATAGATGGCGAAACTTGAACCGAAAGTGAGCTTTTTAACTATAATGTATATCTGCACCGCTATCATTGTGAAGAAGATCCGTCTTGCTAGGAGAAAAAAAATCTAATGGTATCATAAAATTCCACTTGCACCTTTTAAGATAATTATTAATATTTTTTTTTATTTTTTTTTTTTTTTATTTTTTTTTTTTTTTTTTGATGTTATTCAAGTATAAATCTTCTTTACTTTTACATCGACAAATTTCATTATTTTAAAATAATAATTACATTTATCTTTTATTTCGCGTTTTATACTTGAAATCATTTTTGACAAATTAATAGCACGTTTACACTTATATCATTTCTATCTCCGTATTTAATAATTTATATCGATATATACGAAAAAGATGGTTGCATCTTAGTCGTCGAGCATTCATATTATCTTTTTATGTTTCGAGAAATTTTAAGGTAAAATATTGTAACAAAAATGAATGGTTGAATTTTATTGCATCTACATACATACAAGTCATCTTGAACATAATTTTACGTTTCTAATAACATTATCCGTAATTAATCGTAATATTATCTGGATACTTCGTTTGATTATTAAACCAAATTGCACTCAATAACCGTTTCACTGTTGAAAAAGCTAAATTGGATTTTTTTTCATGTCAAAATAAGTGAAAGAGAAAGTAATATAATAAAATTCAGTTCATAAAATTGAAGCAATTAAAAATCGTTATGCTATTGGTTATAGTTCATTACATTCTTTGGTACCAGTGTCGCAACACCCTCGCTGCAAGTTACTCTCATAGACAAGAACTAATTTTAAATGGTAGTAAATAGAGTATAAGATAGCGAATGTAGAAGAGAGCGAGATAAAAAGCGCCAGAGAACGCGAGCGTGCAGCATTTGCTGTATATAATATGCATATTAAATATGAAATATTTATTTACTTAACTTTTAATTACAAAGAAATAATGAAGAAGGTAACACGTTATTTATTTTTAAAATAACATCTTTTTATCATTATATTATCAAAAATTATGATATGTCAATTTTACATTACGATATTATATATATTTATATGTATGTTATATATTCGTTTGTTAAAATCTTTGTAGAAATATAAGCCATGTTTTAATACTTCTGCGAAGTTGAATGAACGATGTTCTGCTATTACAAACGCCATAGCCAATAGGTATTTTCTGACCAGAAGCTAAACATTTTATATAAAATAAAATCGCATGGCGTGCGAATTTTCTTCTTCGTCTCATTTCTCAGTCTTCAAATCCAACGATTTTGTTGTTTCTAACGTCATATGTTAGACCTGGTTGGAGACATTTTGTCCTAAAAAAGCACAACGTATAAATCTTTGGAATCTATTTTTTTGACTAGTTAATATTAAGTATTTTAAAATAATTATATTACACCAAGTATCAATTGAAATGGATTTTATTATGGCGTTTAAAGTATCAGAAGATGGACATAACAGAAATTTTAATAGATAATTATAACAAGAACAAGATCTGCAGTAAAGTCCAACGCAAAACGTTTTCTCCTCCAATGAATATTGTCTTGGCTCTACAAAATATATATAAAATAGAAATACAGAAATAATATTAACAACATGTATGCACAAAATATAATAAAAATAAGAAAACTGTACAAAGGACAGAATTATGTACCTGTGGTGCTACATCATTATTTCTTAATATCATATTTACAAAATCATATTTAATATCACTTTTATAGTTCCATCCCTTTGGTCCTCATTTTTTTCTTTGTTTAACAATATTTTCTTAATTTTTTGACTTCTTTTATTCTCTTCATTTTTCTTTTTATATATCTTTGCTATAATCTCAGCTTTACTGCACTATCTTTATTCTTATTCTTTGTTATTTCTAAGAAATTAAACCTTCTTGGTTGTGATTCTCATACTCGTGACTCGATTGATGGAGTTTCTGTAACTATTTCTTGTGGTTGATCATAATCTTGTGCTTGCTTTCCAGAGCATTCTCCTATATTCTTCATTTGCGTTGTACATGCCTCTGTTCCTGTCATCAAGGAAATAGTAGCATTAATTTCCTTAACTTAATACTTCCACTCTAATCACTTTCTTTAAAATGTTTGTAGCACACATGAAGTTAACTAACATCGACTTCCTTAGATGGTTTTAAAATTAAGTTTTTCAACCACTTTTCTCGTCTCTGTGGATCTTTTGAAAATTTCTGTTTGACGGTGTGGTATTTGAAAATATACAATTCAGCACACACCACCTTTTTCCCCATTTTTGTCTTTTCAATTTCTGTCAAAATGTTAACAACGTGCTTTTTATGTTCTATCAAGTGCACAGAATGCAGATAATGTAATAATGCCATAGTGCCTGATTGTACCAAGCATCGTGAAAAACAATGGATAACAATTGAGTAGCAAATAACGAATGCTGTGACACTCTGCGCGCTGGCGCTTTTTTCTATCTTACTTGCTCCTACATTCGTTATCTCACTCTATTTATCAACGCATTTAAGAGTAGTTCTTGCCTAGGAACTCATCCCTTGGCGAAGGCGCTGCTAACACTAGTACCAAAATGGTCCATAAGGTTTATAGCCTCTGCAGTAAACTTCAGAGAGTTATCGATTGCTCGTGGAATAAGCTCTTTTGTTAAAACTAATATTTTATAAAACAGTCATTTCAAATTTTACTTATTTACATATAGTATGGCTAATTATCAATATCAATATAACAGTTCATCATAATTACAACTCTCGCCCAATAAAAATTTCAAGTTTACATGATATTGAAGAAATTACAAGATCTATATCACCTCCAAAAAGAATAACCAGGGCTGCTGAGAAGCGTGTCTTAGAAAACAAAAGATATCTACAGAGAATTTTATGTGGTGCAGTAATATATTATATTAATATGTGATTGTAAAAAATCTTGGCACATCTCATTTCAAATCAATTTAATAATATATTTTATTTAGGAATCAAGTGATGAAAAAGATAAAGACAACCAAAAGTAAAGCAAGAGTCCTGTGAAGTCAGTAATAAGTTCACAAAAAATGTCAAATAAATCTGAAGAAAAAGAAATTATGATAATGAAAGAACTCTTCAATGTCACATAAACAAATGCAAAAGAGGAGCTAAGAAGATCCTTTAGAGGAAGTGTGTAGGTTAATGTAAAAATAAAAGAATAACATGATTAAATATTGGATGGCTGATCATCAAGATTAATATAAAGCAACTAATACTTTCGGAAACATATAAAACAGTCAAGCTATTCTTACTACAATATACGAAATCAGGCGTAAAGAAGAAAGGGCGGAGGAATTTTAAAAAGAAAGAAAAACTAGTATTAGAAGTTGTTGCTAATATAGACACGGAAGGTAATGTGTATAATTTTTACAATAAAACAAGAAGTTCATCCATCTTCGAATGACTATATCATATGATGTCTAAGGTATGTGTGATAATTTATAAGAGCCTATGAAATGTCTTTGCAGCTCTTGTCAAAATTATGTAAAAAAATATTTTTTACTTTTATTAATTATATCTTATTCTCGATCTGGTTTACTATCACTTTAACCATCGCCTGCTTAAAAGTCCAATCTTATCTTGAAATTCGCATTGTGTCGATATCATCAGCCCCCAGAGGCAGGTCGCACGGTTCACTTGGCTCGTAAATAATCACGTAATTTTTTTTTTTTCATTTCTTTAGATTTTCTTTAGATTTTCAATTTTTTTTTTAATAATTTTGACAAGAGCTGCAAACACATTCCATAGGCTTTTATAAATTATCACACATATCTTATATATCATATGATATAGTCATTCGAAGATCATTAAAATTCTTGTTTTATTGTAAAAATTATGCACATTACCTTCCGCGTCTACATTAGCAACAAGTTCTAATACTCGATTTTATTCCAATATTTTTTTTATATTTTTTATTTTTTATTTATTTATTTTTTTTTTTATTTTTTTCATATTTTTTTTATATTTTTTTTTCTCTTTCTCTCTGTCTCTCTGTCTCAACTGAGAGACTTCTACTTCTACTACTATAGTAGAAGATGAGAAAATTAATGTATAAATGAATGAAAACAAAAAAAAAAAATGAGAAGAAAACATTACGTGATTATTTACGAACCAAGTGGACCGTGCGACTTGCCTTCTGGGACTGATGATATTCACATAACGTGAATTTCAAGATAAGGTCGGATTTTTAGGCAGGCGATGAGTAGAGTGATAGTAAACCAGATCGAGAATGAGATAATGAGAATGAGACTGAGAGTGGATTTTTTTAAATATTTTAAATCTCCTTGTGCTTTTATTAACTTTAATCAAGAAGGAGGAAAGAAAAAATATCTTCTGTTAGATAGAAAACGTTTCTCTTCTTTTATATAAGTTCATTTGTTCATTTGTTTGGTTGTTCATTCCTTCATTTATTTTATTTTGGTGTTTCCACTCTATTTTCAGTCAGAGCTTAGGATTGAGCTGAAAGTTTCATTCAATTTATTTCCAAAAAAGAAAAGAAATTATATTTTGTTCGGTTCATTATTTCCAAATAACGAGATTTTTCGAATTTGATTTTTTTTAACGATTTTTTTTCTGATATTTTTTTTATATCTTTTATTTTTTATTATTTATTTATTTTTTATTTTTTTTTTTATATTTTTTAAATATTTTTTTTTCTCTCTTTCTCTCTTTCTTGAAATGTGTTTGAAGCTCTTGTCAAAATTATCTAAAAAAATTGAAAATATTTTTTACTTTTATTAATGAATCTCTTCTCAAAAGAGATAACTTGATATTATAAAAATCAATTAAATACTCTTATAAGTTAGTTGTATTCAATTATATGATCCATGATTATATTAATTTTTCGTTATAATTTTATAGCTTTTTGTACTTATTATTTAATTACATTTTTATAAAAGTATATTTTCGTTTCTCAAATGACAAGAATAACATGTATCACTGCAAGTTATTGAAATGGAAAGCTGAACAGGATACACTTAAAAAAATGAAACAAAAGAAGAAAAAGCCTGTGTGCAAAGTGGGGATAGTTCATCATAATTACTACTCTCCTCCAATAAAAGTTTCAAGAATACTGCCTCCTCATACCAACTCATGTTGACATGATTCTAAAAAAATTACATGACCTATGTCACCTCCAAAAAGAATAACCAGGGCTACTGAAAAACGTCTTCTTAGAAAACAAGAGACATCTAAAGAGACATTAAGAAAACAAAATGTTACAAGAAAAAAAACAAGAAAAATTATTAGGAAAAAATAATGTGGAAGATGAATAGAAATCTATTACACATAGTAATTATAAGTTCACTGCTTCAAATGGAGTAAAAAGTATGCCTTTATTTAGTCGTGTGACTATGTTAGATACACTTGTAAAAGTTTCTATGCCAATGAAAACAGTGAATTAAGCAAAAATATCTTTATAGAAAGAAAAATCAGAATTATTGGATCAAGAATGTGTTGTAACAACAGGTAATATAATTGGTTCAGTAGAAGGAATACAATTATACCTGTTATCTGATGATAATGATATGAAATTTGACTCTTTTGATGAATAAGGAAAATTTCTTAGAAATGCTACTTTTTCCAGTGATAATCATTCACAAATGACACCATTACCTGGCAATATTTCAGCTATTACAACGGAAAAAGAAACATTCAAAAATTCAGGCAATACTGAAATTAAAACTTCTTTGTAAAAAAATATTTCTAAGAATAAAACTAAAAACAAATCTCCTAAAAATATAGATAACAAACAAAAGTAACATCTTCTTTAGCGACTGGTGATACCACATTAACTGAAACAAATTTACCTAAGGATCCAGTATTTTTTCGTTATACATACTATCAAGTCGTGATAAAAGTAATGTGAGAGAGGAACAACAAGTGGTATTGGTTCTCCATCTAATAATATTCTTACAAAAGAAACTGTTATGAAAATTATTAATATATCAATTGAAGAAGAACGTATTGCACAGTACTTTGATTTTATATTAAAAAAAGAAATAGACAGGCTTAATAAACAGCCTCCTCTGAAGTATGTAAGAAGACTGACTTCTCCGTGCTTCTCTAACTATCCGGCAAGATAAAATGATAAGATCAGGAAAGGGAAGAAAGATGCTCATTGGTCGGGAACGGACAAAGACAATTCGCTGGATTGTTTACATTTTAGACAATGGTCTTTGTCGCGGCAATTGTATAGAAACGTCATAATCACCTTGAAACTTAAGAGGAATAGGCGTCCGGCCGAAACATTATCGAAATTTTTGTCCTTCGCAATAGGAGAAAGAGTTTCTATGAACAGATAGATAGGCCTGACAAAAAGATACAATCTTTAGGAGAAAAACCTATCCATACTTGACATTGCGCACGTGTGCGTCAACATAAGTAATAAATAGTGATACACGATTTGAAGTATCAAAAAAACTTCGTTCTAGAGGTTGGGAAGAAGAAGAAATAGCTGTCACCAAAATTAAATCTAAGAAAAAAGTAATATCAAAAAAGAGTTATACCCAAAAAAAAAAATCAGTACATACTTTTATTTTGACTGCAAAGCAAAAAATGAAAAATAATATAGATAATTCCAAAATGTTTGAAGGAAATATGAATGGAAACAAATGAACCTTTAACTTCCCTAAATAATATTAGTATAGGAAACAAAAATAAAGTCTCAATCAACAATAATACTCAACTATTAAAATCTACGAACTTTAAGGATGAATTATCTGTTTCTGCTAAATGAACCAGTTCTAGACAAAGTTTATTACATAAAACTCTTTTATCAGAATCATAAAAAGCTATAAAAACTCTAATAACTTTAATGAAAATAAGTCAAATGTGCAAAACTCCAAAAATTGAACTGGATGTTAATATATTCTATATCATATATTAACTCTAAACAAACACCTAGTGAGAGCACATTAAAATGTAAAGATGATTTTGCTTTAATAAATAAATGCTTTACGTTTGACAAAATCTATGCACAAAGTTAATTTTAATGACCATGTAGTCTTAAATGAAGTACCTATTGATGAAGAAGTCTAAGATAATTTGGATCTGGCTGCCAGATTAGCTAGAATAAAGAATTATGATTTAGATTCTGAATATATAAATAATATATAACGGGATCATAAAATTTCACTTGCACCTTTTAAGATAATTATTAATATTTTTTTTTATTTTTTTTTTTTTTTTTATTTTTTTTTTTTTTTTTTTGATGTTATTCAAGTATAAATCTTCTTTACTTTTACATCGACAAATTTCATTATTTTAAAATAATAATTACATTTATCTTTTATTTCGCGTTTTATACTTGAAATCATTTTTGACAAATTAATAGCACGTTTACACTTATATCATTTCTATCTCCGTATTTAATAATTTATATCGATATATACGAAAAAGATGGTTGCATCTTAGTCGTCGAGCATTCATATTATCTTTTTATGTTTCGAGAAATTTTAAGGTAAAATATTGTAACAAAAATGAATGGTTGAATTTTATTGCATCTACATACATACAAGTCATCTTGAACATAATTTTACGTTTCTAATAACATTATCCGTAATTAATCGTAATATTATCTGGATACTTCGTTTGATTATTAAACCAAATTGCACTCAATAACCGTTTCACTGTTGAAAAAGCTAAATTGGATTTTTTTTCATGTCAAAATAAGTGAAAGAGAAAGTAATATAATAAAATTCAGTTCATAAAATTGAAGCAATTAAAAATCGTTATGCTATTGGTTATAGTTCATTACATTCTTTGGTACCAGTGTCGCAACACCCTCGCTGCAAGTTACTCTCATAGACAAGAACTAATTTTAAATGGTAGTAAATAGAGTATAAGATAGCGAATGTAGAAGAGAGCGAGATAAAAAGCGCCAGAGAACGCGAGCGTGCAGCATTTGCTGTATATAATATGCATATTAAATATGAAATATTTATTTACTTAACTTTTAATTACAAAGAAATAATGAAGAAGGTAACACGTTATTTATTTTTAAAATAACATCTTTTTATCATTATATTATCAAAAATTATGATATGTCAATTTTACATTACGATATTATATATATTTATATGTATGTTATATATTCGTTTGTTAAAATCTTTGTAGAAATATAAGCCATGTTTTAATACTTCTGCGAAGTTGAATGAACGATGTTCTGCTATTACAAACGCCATAGCCAATAGGTATTTTCTGACCAGAAGCTAAACATTTTATATAAAATAAAATCGCATGGCGTGCGAATTTTCTTCTTCGTCTCATTTCTCAGTCTTCAAATCCAACGATTTTGTTGTTTCTAACGTCATATGTTAGACCTGGTTGGAGACATTTTGTCCTAAAAAAGCACAACGTATAAATCTTTGGAATCTATTTTTTTGACTAGTTAATATTAAGTATTTTAAAATAATTATATTACACCAAGTATCAATTGAAATGGATTTTATTATGGCGTTTAAAGTATCAGAAGATGGACATAACAGAAATTTTAATAGATAATTATAACAAGAACAAGATCTGCAGTAAAGTCCAACGCAAAACGTTTTCTCCTCCAATGAATATTGTCTTGGCTCTACAAAATATATATAAAATAGAAATACAGAAATAATATTAACAACATGTATGCACAAAATATAATAAAAATAAGAAAACTGTACAAAGGACAGAATTATGTACCTGTGGTGCTACATCATTATTTCTTAATATCATATTTACAAAATCATATTTAATATCACTTTTATAGTTCCATCCCTTTGGTCCTCATTTTTTTCTTTGTTTAACAATATTTTCTTAATTTTTTGACTTCTTTTATTCTCTTCATTTTTCTTTTTATATATCTTTGCTATAATCTCAGCTTTACTGCACTATCTTTATTCTTATTCTTTGTTATTTCTAAGAAATTAAACCTTCTTGGTTGTGATTCTCATACTCGTGACTCGATTGATGGAGTTTCTGTAACTATTTCTTGTGGTTGATCATAATCTTGTGCTTGCTTTCCAGAGCATTCTCCTATATTCTTCATTTGCGTTGTACATGCCTCTGTTCCTGTCATCAAGGAAATAGTAGCATTAATTTCCTTAACTTAATACTTCCACTCTAATCACTTTCTTTAAAATGTTTGTAGCACACATGAAGTTAACTAACATCGACTTCCTTAGATGGTTTTAAAATTAAGTTTTTCAACCACTTTTCTCGTCTCTGTGGATCTTTTGAAAATTTCTGTTTGACGGTGTGGTATTTGAAAATATACAATTCAGCACACACCACCTTTTTCCCCATTTTTGTCTTTTCAATTTCTGTCAAAATGTTAACAACGTGCTTTTTATGTTCTATCAAGTGCACAGAATGCAGATAATGTAATAATGCCATAGTGCCTGATTGTACCAAGCATCGTGAAAAACAATGGATAACAATTGAGTAGCAAATAACGAATGCTGTGACACTCTGCGCGCTGGCGCTTTTTTCTATCTTACTTGCTCCTACATTCGTTATCTCACTCTATTTATCAACGCATTTAAGAGTAGTTCTTGCCTAGGAACTCATCCCTTGGCGAAGGCGCTGCTAACACTAGTACCAAAATGGTCCATAAGGTTTATAGCCTCTGCAGTAAACTTCAGAGAGTTATCGATTGCTCGTGGAATAAGCTCTTTTGTTAAAACTAATATTTTATAAAACAGTCATTTCAAATTTTACTTATTTACATATAGTATGGCTAATTATCAATATCAATATAACAGTTCATCATAATTACAACTCTCGCCCAATAAAAATTTCAAGTTTACATGATATTGAAGAAATTACAAGATCTATATCACCTCCAAAAAGAATAACCAGGGCTGCTGAGAAGCGTGTCTTAGAAAACAAAAGATATCTACAGAGAATTTTATGTGGTGCAGTAATATATTATATTAATATGTGATTGTAAAAAATCTTGGCACATCTCATTTCAAATCAATTTAATAATATATTTTATTTAGGAATCAAGTGATGAAAAAGATAAAGACAACCAAAAGTAAAGCAAGAGTCCTGTGAAGTCAGTAATAAGTTCACAAAAAATGTCAAATAAATCTGAAGAAAAAGAAATTATGATAATGAAAGAACTCTTCAATGTCACATAAACAAATGCAAAAGAGGAGCTAAGAAGATCCTTTAGAGGAAGTGTGTAGGTTAATGTAAAAATAAAAGAATAACATGATTAAATATTGGATGGCTGATCATCAAGATTAATATAAAGCAACTAATACTTTCGGAAACATATAAAACAGTCAAGCTATTCTTACTACAATATACGAAATCAGGCGTAAAGAAGAAAGGGCGGAGGAATTTTAAAAAGAAAGAAAAACTAGTATTAGAAGTTGTTGCTAATATAGACACGGAAGGTAATGTGTATAATTTTTACAATAAAACAAGAAGTTCATCCATCTTCGAATGACTATATCATATGATGTCTAAGGTATGTGTGATAATTTATAAGAGCCTATGAAATGTCTTTGCAGCTCTTGTCAAAATTATGTAAAAAAATATTTTTTACTTTTATTAATTATATCTTATTCTCGATCTGGTTTACTATCACTTTAACCATCGCCTGCTTAAAAGTCCAATCTTATCTTGAAATTCGCATTGTGTCGATATCATCAGCCCCCAGAGGCAGGTCGCACGGTTCACTTGGCTCGTAAATAATCACGTAATTTTTTTTTTTTCATTTCTTTAGATTTTCTTTAGATTTTCAATTTTTTTTTTAATAATTTTGACAAGAGCTGCAAACACATTCCATAGGCTTTTATAAATTATCACACATATCTTATATATCATATGATATAGTCATTCGAAGATCATTAAAATTCTTGTTTTATTGTAAAAATTATGCACATTACCTTCCGCGTCTACATTAGCAACAAGTTCTAATACTCGATTTTATTCCAATATTTTTTTTATATTTTTTATTTTTTATTTATTTATTTTTTTTTTTATTTTTTTCATATTTTTTTTATATTTTTTTTTCTCTTTCTCTCTGTCTCTCTGTCTCAACTGAGAGACTTCTACTTCTACTACTATAGTAGAAGATGAGAAAATTAATGTATAAATGAATGAAAACAAAAAAAAAAAATGAGAAGAAAACATTACGTGATTATTTACGAACCAAGTGGACCGTGCGACTTGCCTTCTGGGACTGATGATATTCACATAACGTGAATTTCAAGATAAGGTCGGATTTTTAGGCAGGCGATGAGTAGAGTGATAGTAAACCAGATCGAGAATGAGATAATGAGAATGAGACTGAGAGTGGATTTTTTTAAATATTTTAAATCTCCTTGTGCTTTTATTAACTTTAATCAAGAAGGAGGAAAGAAAAAATATCTTCTGTTAGATAGAAAACGTTTCTCTTCTTTTATATAAGTTCATTTGTTCATTTGTTTGGTTGTTCATTCCTTCATTTATTTTATTTTGGTGTTTCCACTCTATTTTCAGTCAGAGCTTAGGATTGAGCTGAAAGTTTCATTCAATTTATTTCCAAAAAAGAAAAGAAATTATATTTTGTTCGGTTCATTATTTCCAAATAACGAGATTTTTCGAATTTGATTTTTTTTAACGATTTTTTTTCTGATATTTTTTTTATATCTTTTATTTTTTATTATTTATTTATTTTTTATTTTTTTTTTTATATTTTTTAAATATTTTTTTTTCTCTCTTTCTCTCTTTCTTGAAATGTGTTTGAAGCTCTTGTCAAAATTATCTAAAAAAAATGAAAATATTTTTTACTTTTATTAATGAATCTCTTCCCAAAAGAGATAACTTGATATTATAAAAATCAATTAAATACTCTTATAAGATAGTTGTATTCAATTATATGATCCATGATTATATTAATTTTTCGTTATAATTTTATAGCTTTTTGTACTTATTATTTAATTACATTTTTATAAAAGTATATTTTCGTTTCTCAAATGACAAGAATAACATGTATCACTGCAAGTTATTGAAATGGAAAGCTGAACAGGATACACTTAAAAAAATGAAACAAAAGAAGAAAAAGCCTGTGTGCAAAGTGGGGATAGTTCATCATAATTACTACTCTCCTCCAATAAAAGTTTCAAGAATACTGCCTCCTCATACCAACTCATGTTGACATGATTCTAAAAAAATTACATGACCTATGTCACCTCCAAAAAGAATAACCAGGGCTACTGAAAAACGTCTTCTTAGAAAACAAGAGACATCTAAAGAGACATTAAGAAAACAAAATGTTACAAGAAAAAAAACAAGAAAAATTATTAGGAAAAAATAATGTGGAAGATGAATAGAAATCTATTACACATAGTAATTATAAGTTCACTGCTTCAAATGGAGTAAAAAGTATGCCTTTATTTAGTCGTGTGACTATGTTAGATACACTTGTAAAAGTTTCTATGCCAATGAAAACAGTGAATTAAGCAAAAATATCTTTATAGAAAGAAAAATCAGAATTATTGGATCAAGAATGTGTTGTAACAACAGGTAATATAATTGGTTCAGTAGAAGGAATACAATTATACCTGTTATCTGATGATAATGATATGAAATTTGACTCTTTTGATGAATAAGGAAAATTTCTTAGAAATGCTACTTTTTCCAGTGATAATCATTCACAAATGACACCATTACCTGGCAATATTTCAGCTATTACAACGGAAAAAGAAACATTCAAAAATTCAGGCAATACTGAAATTAAAACTTCTTTGTAAAAAAATATTTCTAAGAATAAAACTAAAAACAAATCTCCTAAAAATATAGATAACAAACAAAAGTAACATCTTCTTTAGCGACTGGTGATACCACATTAACTGAAACAAATTTACCTAAGGATCCAGTATTTTTTCGTTATACATACTATCAAGTCGTGATAAAAGTAATGTGAGAGAGGAACAACAAGTGGTATTGGTTCTCCATCTAATAATATTCTTACAAAAGAAACTGTTATGAAAATTATTAATATATCAATTGAAGAAGAACGTATTGCACAGTACTTTGATTTTATATTAAAAAAAGAAATAGACAGGCTTAATAAACAGCCTCCTCTGAAGTATGTAAGAAGACTGACTTCTCCGTGCTTCTCTAACTATCCGGCAAGATAAAATGATAAGATCAGGAAAGGGAAGAAAGATGCTCATTGGTCGGGAACGGACAAAGACAATTCGCTGGATTGTTTACATTTTAGACAATGGTCTTTGTCGCGGCAATTGTATAGAAACGTCATAATCACCTTGAAACTTAAGAGGAATAGGCGTCCGGCCGAAACATTATCGAAATTTTTGTCCTTCGCAATAGGAGAAAGAGTTTCTATGAACAGATAGATAGGCCTGACAAAAAGATACAATCTTTAGGAGAAAAACCTATCCATACTTGACATTGCGCACGTGTGCGTCAACATAAGTAATAAATAGTGATACACGATTTGAAGTATCAAAAAAACTTCGTTCTAGAGGTTGGGAAGAAGAAGAAATAGCTGTCACCAAAATTAAATCTAAGAAAAAAGTAATATCAAAAAAGAGTTATACCCAAAAAAAAAAATCAGTACATACTTTTATTTTGACTGCAAAGCAAAAAATGAAAAATAATATAGATAATTCCAAAATGTTTGAAGGAAATATGAATGGAAACAAATGAACCTTTAACTTCCCTAAATAATATTAGTATAGGAAACAAAAATAAAGTCTCAATCAACAATAATACTCAACTATTAAAATCTACGAACTTTAAGGATGAATTATCTGTTTCTGCTAAATGAACCAGTTCTAGACAAAGTTTATTACATAAAACTCTTTTATCAGAATCATAAAAAGCTATAAAAACTCTAATAACTTTAATGAAAATAAGTCAAATGTGCAAAACTCCAAAAATTGAACTGGATGTTAATATATTCTATATCATATATTAACTCTAAACAAACACCTAGTGAGAGCACATTAAAATGTAAAGATGATTTTGCTTTAATAAATAAATGCTTTACGTTTGACAAAATCTATGCACAAAGTTAATTTTAATGACCATGTAGTCTTAAATGAAGTACCTATTGATGAAGAAGTCTAAGATAATTTGGATCTGGCTGCCAGATTAGCTAGAATAAAGAATTATGATTTAGATTCTGAATATATAAATAATATATAACGGGATCATAAAATTTCACTTGCACCTTTTAAGATAATTATTAATATTTTTTTTTATTTTTTTTTTTTTTTTTATTTTTTTTTTTTTTTTTTTGATGTTATTCAAGTATAAATCTTCTTTACTTTTACATCGACAAATTTCATTATTTTAAAATAATAATTACATTTATCTTTTATTTCGCGTTTTATACTTGAAATCATTTTTGACAAATTAATAGCACGTTTACACTTATATCATTTCTATCTCCGTATTTAATAATTTATATCGATATATACGAAAAAGATGGTTGCATCTTAGTCGTCGAGCATTCATATTATCTTTTTATGTTTCGAGAAATTTTAAGGTAAAATATTGTAACAAAAATGAATGGTTGAATTTTATTGCATCTACATACATACAAGTCATCTTGAACATAATTTTACGTTTCTAATAACATTATCCGTAATTAATCGTAATATTATCTGGATACTTCGTTTGATTATTAAACCAAATTGCACTCAATAACCGTTTCACTGTTGAAAAAGCTAAATTGGATTTTTTTTCATGTCAAAATAAGTGAAAGAGAAAGTAATATAATAAAATTCAGTTCATAAAATTGAAGCAATTAAAAATCGTTATGCTATTGGTTATAGTTCATTACATTCTTTGGTACCAGTGTCGCAACACCCTCGCTGCAAGTTACTCTCATAGACAAGAACTAATTTTAAATGGTAGTAAATAGAGTATAAGATAGCGAATGTAGAAGAGAGCGAGATAAAAAGCGCCAGAGAACGCGAGCGTGCAGCATTTGCTGTATATAATATGCATATTAAATATGAAATATTTATTTACTTAACTTTTAATTACAAAGAAATAATGAAGAAGGTAACACGTTATTTATTTTTAAAATAACATCTTTTTATCATTATATTATCAAAAATTATGATATGTCAATTTTACATTACGATATTATATATATTTATATGTATGTTATATATTCGTTTGTTAAAATCTTTGTAGAAATATAAGCCATGTTTTAATACTTCTGCGAAGTTGAATGAACGATGTTCTGCTATTACAAACGCCATAGCCAATAGGTATTTTCTGACCAGAAGCTAAACATTTTATATAAAATAAAATCGCATGGCGTGCGAATTTTCTTCTTCGTCTCATTTCTCAGTCTTCAAATCCAACGATTTTGTTGTTTCTAACGTCATATGTTAGACCTGGTTGGAGACATTTTGTCCTAAAAAAGCACAACGTATAAATCTTTGGAATCTATTTTTTTGACTAGTTAATATTAAGTATTTTAAAATAATTATATTACACCAAGTATCAATTGAAATGGATTTTATTATGGCGTTTAAAGTATCAGAAGATGGACATAACAGAAATTTTAATAGATAATTATAACAAGAACAAGATCTGCAGTAAAGTCCAACGCAAAACGTTTTCTCCTCCAATGAATATTGTCTTGGCTCTACAAAATATATATAAAATAGAAATACAGAAATAATATTAACAACATGTATGCACAAAATATAATAAAAATAAGAAAACTGTACAAAGGACAGAATTATGTACCTGTGGTGCTACATCATTATTTCTTAATATCATATTTACAAAATCATATTTAATATCACTTTTATAGTTCCATCCCTTTGGTCCTCATTTTTTTCTTTGTTTAACAATATTTTCTTAATTTTTTGACTTCTTTTATTCTCTTCATTTTTCTTTTTATATATCTTTGCTATAATCTCAGCTTTACTGCACTATCTTTATTCTTATTCTTTGTTATTTCTAAGAAATTAAACCTTCTTGGTTGTGATTCTCATACTCGTGACTCGATTGATGGAGTTTCTGTAACTATTTCTTGTGGTTGATCATAATCTTGTGCTTGCTTTCCAGAGCATTCTCCTATATTCTTCATTTGCGTTGTACATGCCTCTGTTCCTGTCATCAAGGAAATAGTAGCATTAATTTCCTTAACTTAATACTTCCACTCTAATCACTTTCTTTAAAATGTTTGTAGCACACATGAAGTTAACTAACATCGACTTCCTTAGATGGTTTTAAAATTAAGTTTTTCAACCACTTTTCTCGTCTCTGTGGATCTTTTGAAAATTTCTGTTTGACGGTGTGGTATTTGAAAATATACAATTCAGCACACACCACCTTTTTCCCCATTTTTGTCTTTTCAATTTCTGTCAAAATGTTAACAACGTGCTTTTTATGTTCTATCAAGTGCACAGAATGCAGATAATGTAATAATGCCATAGTGCCTGATTGTACCAAGCATCGTGAAAAACAATGGATAACAATTGAGTAGCAAATAACGAATGCTGTGACACTCTGCGCGCTGGCGCTTTTTTCTATCTTACTTGCTCCTACATTCGTTATCTCACTCTATTTATCAACGCATTTAAGAGTAGTTCTTGCCTAGGAACTCATCCCTTGGCGAAGGCGCTGCTAACACTAGTACCAAAATGGTCCATAAGGTTTATAGCCTCTGCAGTAAACTTCAGAGAGTTATCGATTGCTCGTGGAATAAGCTCTTTTGTTAAAACTAATATTTTATAAAACAGTCATTTCAAATTTTACTTATTTACATATAGTATGGCTAATTATCAATATCAATATAACAGTTCATCATAATTACAACTCTCGCCCAATAAAAATTTCAAGTTTACATGATATTGAAGAAATTACAAGATCTATATCACCTCCAAAAAGAATAACCAGGGCTGCTGAGAAGCGTGTCTTAGAAAACAAAAGATATCTACAGAGAATTTTATGTGGTGCAGTAATATATTATATTAATATGTGATTGTAAAAAATCTTGGCACATCTCATTTCAAATCAATTTAATAATATATTTTATTTAGGAATCAAGTGATGAAAAAGATAAAGACAACCAAAAGTAAAGCAAGAGTCCTGTGAAGTCAGTAATAAGTTCACAAAAAATGTCAAATAAATCTGAAGAAAAAGAAATTATGATAATGAAAGAACTCTTCAATGTCACATAAACAAATGCAAAAGAGGAGCTAAGAAGATCCTTTAGAGGAAGTGTGTAGGTTAATGTAAAAATAAAAGAATAACATGATTAAATATTGGATGGCTGATCATCAAGATTAATATAAAGCAACTAATACTTTCGGAAACATATAAAACAGTCAAGCTATTCTTACTACAATATACGAAATCAGGCGTAAAGAAGAAAGGGCGGAGGAATTTTAAAAAGAAAGAAAAACTAGTATTAGAAGTTGTTGCTAATATAGACACGGAAGGTAATGTGTATAATTTTTACAATAAAACAAGAAGTTCATCCATCTTCGAATGACTATATCATATGATGTCTAAGGTATGTGTGATAATTTATAAGAGCCTATGAAATGTCTTTGCAGCTCTTGTCAAAATTATGTAAAAAAATATTTTTTACTTTTATTAATTATATCTTATTCTCGATCTGGTTTACTATCACTTTAACCATCGCCTGCTTAAAAGTCCAATCTTATCTTGAAATTCGCATTGTGTCGATATCATCAGCCCCCAGAGGCAGGTCGCACGGTTCACTTGGCTCGTAAATAATCACGTAATTTTTTTTTTTTCATTTCTTTAGATTTTCTTTAGATTTTCAATTTTTTTTTTAATAATTTTGACGAGCTGCAAACACATTCCATAGGCTTTTATAAATTATCACACATATCTTATATATCATATGATATAGTCATTCGAAGATCATTAAAATTCTTGTTTTATTGTAAAAATTATGCACATTACCTTCCGCGTCTACATTAGCAACAAGTTCTAATACTCGATTTTATTCCAATATTTTTTTTATATTTTTTATTTTTTATTTATTTATTTTTTTTTTTATTTTTTTCATATTTTTTTTATATTTTTTTTTCTCTTTCTCTCTGTCTCTCTGTCTCAACTGAGAGACTTCTACTTCTACTACTATAGTAGAAGATGAGAAAATTAATGTATAAATGAATGAAAACAAAAAAAAAAAAAAATGAGAAGAAAACATTACGTGATTATTTACGAACCAAGTGGACCGTGCGACTTGCCTTCTGGGACTGATGATATTCACATAACGTGAATTTCAAGATAAGGTCGGATTTTTAGGCAGGCGATGAGTAGAGTGATAGTAAACCAGATCGAGAATGAGATAATGAGAATGAGACTGAGAGTGGATTTTTTTAAATATTTTAAATCTCCTTGTGCTTTTATTAACTTTAATCAAGAAGGAGGAAAGAAAAAATATCTTCTGTTAGATAGAAAACGTTTCTCTTCTTTTATATAAGTTCATTTGTTCATTTGTTTGGTTGTTCATTCCTTCATTTATTTTATTTTGGTGTTTCCACTCTATTTTCAGTCAGAGCTTAGGATTGAGCTGAAAGTTTCATTCAATTTATTTCCAAAAAAGAAAAGAAATTATATTTTGTTCGGTTCATTATTTCCAAATAACGAGATTTTTCGAATTTGATTTTTTTTAACGATTTTTTTTCTGATATTTTTTTTATATCTTTTATTTTTTATTATTTATTTATTTTTTATTTTTTTTTTTATATTTTTTAAATATTTTTTTTTCTCTCTTTCTCTCTTTCTTGAAATGTGTTTGAAGCTCTTGTCAAAATTATCTAAAAAAAATGAAAATATTTTTTACTTTTATTAATGAATCTCTTCCCAAAAGAGATAACTTGATATTATAAAAATCAATTAAATACTCTTATAAGATAGTTGTATTCAATTATATGATCCATGATTATATTAATTTTTCGTTATAATTTTATAGCTTTTTGTACTTATTATTTAATTACATTTTTATAAAAGTATATTTTCGTTTCTCAAATGACAAGAATAACATGTATCACTGCAAGTTATTGAAATGGAAAGCTGAACAGGATACACTTAAAAAAATGAAACAAAAGAAGAAAAAGCCTGTGTGCAAAGTGGGGATAGTTCATCATAATTACTACTCTCCTCCAATAAAAGTTTCAAGAATACTGCCTCCTCATACCAACTCATGTTGACATGATTCTAAAAAAATTACATGACCTATGTCACCTCCAAAAAGAATAACCAGGGCTACTGAAAAACGTCTTCTTAGAAAACAAGAGACATCTAAAGAGACATTAAGAAAACAAAATGTTACAAGAAAAAAAACAAGAAAAATTATTAGGAAAAAATAATGTGGAAGATGAATAGAAATCTATTACACATAGTAATTATAAGTTCACTGCTTCAAATGGAGTAAAAAGTATGCCTTTATTTAGTCGTGTGACTATGTTAGATACACTTGTAAAAGTTTCTATGCCAATGAAAACAGTGAATTAAGCAAAAATATCTTTATAGAAAGAAAAATCAGAATTATTGGATCAAGAATGTGTTGTAACAACAGGTAATATAATTGGTTCAGTAGAAGGAATACAATTATACCTGTTATCTGATGATAATGATATGAAATTTGACTCTTTTGATGAATAAGGAAAATTTCTTAGAAATGCTACTTTTTCCAGTGATAATCATTCACAAATGACACCATTACCTGGCAATATTTCAGCTATTACAACGGAAAAAGAAACATTCAAAAATTCAGGCAATACTGAAATTAAAACTTCTTTGTAAAAAAATATTTCTAAGAATAAAACTAAAAACAAATCTCCTAAAAATATAGATAACAAACAAAAGTAACATCTTCTTTAGCGACTGGTGATACCACATTAACTGAAACAAATTTACCTAAGGATCCAGTATTTTTTCGTTATACATACTATCAAGTCGTGATAAAAGTAATGTGAGAGAGGAACAACAAGTGGTATTGGTTCTCCATCTAATAATATTCTTACAAAAGAAACTGTTATGAAAATTATTAATATATCAATTGAAGAAGAACGTATTGCACAGTACTTTGATTTTATATTAAAAAAAGAAATAGACAGGCTTAATAAACAGCCTCCTCTGAAGTATGTAAGAAGACTGACTTCTCCGTGCTTCTCTAACTATCCGGCAAGTTAAAATGATAAGATCAGGAAAGGGAAGAAAGATGCTCATTGGTCGGGAACGGACAAAGACAATTCGCTGGATTGTTTACATTTTAGACAATGGTCTTTGTCGCGGCAATTGTATAGAAACGTCATAATCACCTTGAAACTTAAGAGGAATAGGCGTCCGGCCGAAACATTATCGAAATTTTTGTCCTTCGCAATAGGAGAAAGAGTTTCTATGAACAGATAGATAGGCCTGACAAAAAGATACAATCTTTAGGAGAAAAACCTATCCATACTTGACATTGCGCACGTGTGCGTCAACATAAGTAATAAATAGTGATACACGATTTGAAGTATCAAAAAAACTTCGTTCTAGAGGTTGGGAAGAAGAAGAAATAGCTGTCACCAAAATTAAATCTAAGAAAAAAGTAATATCAAAAAAGAGTTATACCCAAAAAAAAAAATCAGTACATACTTTTATTTTGACTGCAAAGCAAAAAATGAAAAATAATATAGATAATTCCAAAATGTTTGAAGGAAATATGAATGGAAACAAATGAACCTTTAACTTCCCTAAATAATATTAGTATAGGAAACAAAAATAAAGTCTCAATCAACAATAATACTCAACTATTAAAATCTACGAACTTTAAGGATGAATTATCTGTTTCTGCTAAATGAACCAGTTCTAGACAAAGTTTATTACATAAAACTCTTTTATCAGAATCATAAAAAGCTATAAAAACTCTAATAACTTTAATGAAAATAAGTCAAATGTGCAAAACTCCAAAAATTGAACTGGATGTTAATATATTCTATATCATATATTAACTCTAAACAAACACCTAGTGAGAGCACATTAAAATGTAAAGATGATTTTGCTTTAATAAATAAATGCTTTACGTTTGACAAAATCTATGCACAAAGTTAATTTTAATGACCATGTAGTCTTAAATGAAGTACCTATTGATGAAGAAGTCTAAGATAATTTGGATCTGGCTGCCAGATTAGCTAGAATAAAGAATTATGATTTAGATTCTGAATATATAAATAATATATAACGGGATCATAAAATTTCACTTGCACCTTTTAAGATAATTATTAATATTTTTTTTTATTTTTTTTTTTTTTTATTTTTTTTTTTTTTTTTTGATGTTATTCAAGTATAAATCTTCTTTACTTTTACATCGACAAATTTCATTATTTTAAAATAATAATTACATTTATCTTTTATTTCGCGTTTTATACTTGAAATCATTTTTGACAAATTAATAGCACGTTTACACTTATATCATTTCTATCTCCGTATTTAATAATTTATATCGATATATACGAAAAAGATGGTTGCATCTTAGTCGTCGAGCATTCATATTATCTTTTTATGTTTCGAGAAATTTTAAGGTAAAATATTGTAACAAAAATGAATGGTTGAATTTTATTGCATCTACATACATACAAGTCATCTTGAACATAATTTTACGTTTCTAATAACATTATCCGTAATTAATCGTAATATTATCTGGATACTTCGTTTGATTATTAAACCAAATTGCACTCAATAACCGTTTCACTGTTGAAAAAGCTAAATTGGATTTTTTTTCATGTCAAAATAAGTGAAAGAGAAAGTAATATAATAAAATTCAGTTCATAAAATTGAAGCAATTAAAAATCGTTATGCTATTGGTTATAGTTCATTACATTCTTTGGTACCAGTGTCGCAACACCCTCGCTGCAAGTTACTCTCATAGACAAGAACTAATTTTAAATGGTAGTAAATAGAGTATAAGATAGCGAATGTAGAAGAGAGCGAGATAAAAAGCGCCAGAGAACGCGAGCGTGCAGCATTTGCTGTATATAATATGCATATTAAATATGAAATATTTATTTACTTAACTTTTAATTACAAAGAAATAATGAAGAAGGTAACACGTTATTTATTTTTAAAATAACATCTTTTTATCATTATATTATCAAAAATTATGATATGTCAATTTTACATTACGATATTATATATATTTATATGTATGTTATATATTCGTTTGTTAAAATCTTTGTAGAAATATAAGCCATGTTTTAATACTTCTGCGAAGTTGAATGAACGATGTTCTGCTATTACAAACGCCATAGCCAATAGGTATTTTCTGACCAGAAGCTAAACATTTTATATAAAATAAAATCGCATGGCGTGCGAATTTTCTTCTTCGTCTCATTTCTCAGTCTTCAAATCCAACGATTTTGTTGTTTCTAACGTCATATGTTAGACCTGGTTGGAGACATTTTGTCCTAAAAAAGCACAACGTATAAATCTTTGGAATCTATTTTTTTGACTAGTTAATATTAAGTATTTTAAAATAATTATATTACACCAAGTATCAATTGAAATGGATTTTATTATGGCGTTTAAAGTATCAGAAGATGGACATAACAGAAATTTTAATAGATAATTATAACAAGAACAAGATCTGCAGTAAAGTCCAACGCAAAACGTTTTCTCCTCCAATGAATATTGTCTTGGCTCTACAAAATATATATAAAATAGAAATACAGAAATAATATTAACAACATGTATGCACAAAATATAATAAAAATAAGAAAACTGTACAAAGGACAGAATTATGTACCTGTGGTGCTACATCATTATTTCTTAATATCATATTTACAAAATCATATTTAATATCACTTTTATAGTTCCATCCCTTTGGTCCTCATTTTTTTCTTTGTTTAACAATATTTTCTTAATTTTTTGACTTCTTTTATTCTCTTCATTTTTCTTTTTATATATCTTTGCTATAATCTCAGCTTTACTGCACTATCTTTATTCTTATTCTTTGTTATTTCTAAGAAATTAAACCTTCTTGGTTGTGATTCTCATACTCGTGACTCGATTGATGGAGTTTCTGTAACTATTTCTTGTGGTTGATCATAATCTTGTGCTTGCTTTCCAGAGCATTCTCCTATATTCTTCATTTGCGTTGTACATGCCTCTGTTCCTGTCATCAAGGAAATAGTAGCATTAATTTCCTTAACTTAATACTTCCACTCTAATCACTTTCTTTAAAATGTTTGTAGCACACATGAAGTTAACTAACATCGACTTCCTTAGATGGTTTTAAAATTAAGTTTTTCAACCACTTTTCTCGTCTCTGTGGATCTTTTGAAAATTTCTGTTTGACGGTGTGGTATTTGAAAATATACAATTCAGCACACACCACCTTTTTCCCCATTTTTGTCTTTTCAATTTCTGTCAAAATGTTAACAACGTGCTTTTTATGTTCTATCAAGTGCACAGAATGCAGATAATGTAATAATGCCATAGTGCCTGATTGTACCAAGCATCGTGAAAAACAATGGATAACAATTGAGTAGCAAATAACGAATGCTGTGACACTCTGCGCGCTGGCGCTTTTTTCTATCTTACTTGCTCCTACATTCGTTATCTCACTCTATTTATCAACGCATTTAAGAGTAGTTCTTGCCTAGGAACTCATCCCTTGGCGAAGGCGCTGCTAACACTAGTACCAAAATGGTCCATAAGGTTTATAGCCTCTGCAGTAAACTTCAGAGAGTTATCGATTGCTCGTGGAATAAGCTCTTTTGTTAAAACTAATATTTTATAAAACAGTCATTTCAAATTTTACTTATTTACATATAGTATGGCTAATTATCAATATCAATATAACAGTTCATCATAATTACAACTCTCGCCCAATAAAAATTTCAAGTTTACATGATATTGAAGAAATTACAAGATCTATATCACCTCCAAAAAGAATAACCAGGGCTGCTGAGAAGCGTGTCTTAGAAAACAAAAGATATCTACAGAGAATTTTATGTGGTGCAGTAATATATTATATTAATATGTGATTGTAAAAAATCTTGGCACATCTCATTTCAAATCAATTTAATAATATATTTTATTTAGGAATCAAGTGATGAAAAAGATAAAGACAACCAAAAGTAAAGCAAGAGTCCTGTGAAGTCAGTAATAAGTTCACAAAAAATGTCAAATAAATCTGAAGAAAAAGAAATTATGATAATGAAAGAACTCTTCAATGTCACATAAACAAATGCAAAAGAGGAGCTAAGAAGATCCTTTAGAGGAAGTGTGTAGGTTAATGTAAAAATAAAAGAATAACATGATTAAATATTGGATGGCTGATCATCAAGATTAATATAAAGCAACTAATACTTTCGGAAACATATAAAACAGTCAAGCTATTCTTACTACAATATACGAAATCAGGCGTAAAGAAGAAAGGGCGGAGGAATTTTAAAAAGAAAGAAAAACTAGTATTAGAAGTTGTTGCTAATATAGACACGGAAGGTAATGTGTATAATTTTTACAATAAAACAAGAAGTTCATCCATCTTCGAATGACTATATCATATGATGTCTAAGGTATGTGTGATAATTTATAAGAGCCTATGAAATGTCTTTGCAGCTCTTGTCAAAATTATGTAAAAAAATATTTTTTACTTTTATTAATTATATCTTATTCTCGATCTGGTTTACTATCACTTTAACCATCGCCTGCTTAAAAGTCCAATCTTATCTTGAAATTCGCATTGTGTCGATATCATCAGCCCCCAGAGGCAGGTCGCACGGTTCACTTGGCTCGTAAATAATCACGTAATTTTTTTTTTTTCATTTCTTTAGATTTTCTTTAGATTTTCAATTTTTTTTTTAATAATTTTGACAAGAGCTGCAAACACATTCCATAGGCTTTTATAAATTATCACACATATCTTATATATCATATGATATAGTCATTCGAAGATCATTAAAATTCTTGTTTTATTGTAAAAATTATGCACATTACCTTCCGCGTCTACATTAGCAACAAGTTCTAATACTCGATTTTATTCCAATATTTTTTTTATATTTTTTATTTTTTATTTATTTATTTTTTTTTTTATTTTTTTCATATTTTTTTTATATTTTTTTTTCTCTTTCTCTCTGTCTCTCTGTCTCAACTGAGAGACTTCTACTTCTACTACTATAGTAGAAGATGAGAAAATTAATGTATAAATGAATGAAAACAAAAAAAAAAAAATGAGAAGAAAACATTACGTGATTATTTACGAACCAAGTGGACCGTGCGACTTGCCTTCTGGGACTGATGATATTCACATAACGTGAATTTCAAGATAAGGTCGGATTTTTAGGCAGGCGATGAGTAGAGTGATAGTAAACCAGATCGAGAATGAGATAATGAGAATGAGACTGAGAGTGGATTTTTTTAAATATTTTAAATCTCCTTGTGCTTTTATTAACTTTAATCAAGAAGGAGGAAAGAAAAAATATCTTCTGTTAGATAGAAAACGTTTCTCTTCTTTTATATAAGTTCATTTGTTCATTTGTTTGGTTGTTCATTCCTTCATTTATTTTATTTTGGTGTTTCCACTCTATTTTCAGTCAGAGCTTAGGATTGAGCTGAAAGTTTCATTCAATTTATTTCCAAAAAAGAAAAGAAATTATATTTTGTTCGGTTCATTATTTCCAAATAACGAGATTTTTCGAATTTGATTTTTTTTAACGATTTTTTTTCTGATATTTTTTTTATATCTTTTATTTTTTATTATTTATTTATTTTTTATTTTTTTTTTTATATTTTTTAAATATTTTTTTTTCTCTCTTTCTCTCTTTCTTGAAATGTGTTTGAAGCTCTTGTCAAAATTATCTAAAAAAAATGAAAATATTTTTTACTTTTATTAATGAATCTCTTCCCAAAAGAGATAACTTGATATTATAAAAATCAATTAAATACTCTTATAAGATAGTTGTATTCAATTATATGATCCATGATTATATTAATTTTTCGTTATAATTTTATAGCTTTTTGTACTTATTATTTAATTACATTTTTATAAAAGTATATTTTCGTTTCTCAAATGACAAGAATAACATGTATCACTGCAAGTTATTGAAATGGAAAGCTGAACAGGATACACTTAAAAAAATGAAACAAAAGAAGAAAAAGCCTGTGTGCAAAGTGGGGATAGTTCATCATAATTACTACTCTCCTCCAATAAAAGTTTCAAGAATACTGCCTCCTCATACCAACTCATGTTGACATGATTCTAAAAAAATTACATGACCTATGTCACCTCCAAAAAGAATAACCAGGGCTACTGAAAAACGTCTTCTTAGAAAACAAGAGACATCTAAAGAGACATTAAGAAAACAAAATGTTACAAGAAAAAAAACAAGAAAAATTATTAGGAAAAAATAATGTGGAAGATGAATAGAAATCTATTACACATAGTAATTATAAGTTCACTGCTTCAAATGGAGTAAAAAGTATGCCTTTATTTAGTCGTGTGACTATGTTAGATACACTTGTAAAAGTTTCTATGCCAATGAAAACAGTGAATTAAGCAAAAATATCTTTATAGAAAGAAAAATCAGAATTATTGGATCAAGAATGTGTTGTAACAACAGGTAATATAATTGGTTCAGTAGAAGGAATACAATTATACCTGTTATCTGATGATAATGATATGAAATTTGACTCTTTTGATGAATAAGGAAAATTTCTTAGAAATGCTACTTTTTCCAGTGATAATCATTCACAAATGACACCATTACCTGGCAATATTTCAGCTATTACAACGGAAAAAGAAACATTCAAAAATTCAGGCAATACTGAAATTAAAACTTCTTTGTAAAAAAATATTTCTAAGAATAAAACTAAAAACAAATCTCCTAAAAATATAGATAACAAACAAAAGTAACATCTTCTTTAGCGACTGGTGATACCACATTAACTGAAACAAATTTACCTAAGGATCCAGTATTTTTTCGTTATACATACTATCAAGTCGTGATAAAAGTAATGTGAGAGAGGAACAACAAGTGGTATTGGTTCTCCATCTAATAATATTCTTACAAAAGAAACTGTTATGAAAATTATTAATATATCAATTGAAGAAGAACGTATTGCACAGTACTTTGATTTTATATTAAAAAAAGAAATAGACAGGCTTAATAAACAGCCTCCTCTGAAGTATGTAAGAAGACTGACTTCTCCGTGCTTCTCTAACTATCCGGCAAGATAAAATGATAAGATCAGGAAAGGGAAGAAAGATGCTCATTGGTCGGGAACGGACAAAGACAATTCGCTGGATTGTTTACATTTTAGACAATGGTCTTTGTCGCGGCAATTGTATAGAAACGTCATAATCACCTTGAAACTTAAGAGGAATAGGCGTCCGGCCGAAACATTATCGAAATTTTTGTCCTTCGCAATAGGAGAAAGAGTTTCTATGAACAGATAGATAGGCCTGACAAAAAGATACAATCTTTAGGAGAAAAACCTATCCATACTTGACATTGCGCACGTGTGCGTCAACATAAGTAATAAATAGTGATACACGATTTGAAGTATCAAAAAAACTTCGTTCTAGAGGTTGGGAAGAAGAAGAAATAGCTGTCACCAAAATTAAATCTAAGAAAAAAGTAATATCAAAAAAGAGTTATACCCAAAAAAAAAAATCAGTACATACTTTTATTTTGACTGCAAAGCAAAAAATGAAAAATAATATAGATAATTCCAAAATGTTTGAAGGAAATATGAATGGAAACAAATGAACCTTTAACTTCCCTAAATAATATTAGTATAGGAAACAAAAATAAAGTCTCAATCAACAATAATACTCAACTATTAAAATCTACGAACTTTAAGGATGAATTATCTGTTTCTGCTAAATGAACCAGTTCTAGACAAAGTTTATTACATAAAACTCTTTTATCAGAATCATAAAAAGCTATAAAAACTCTAATAACTTTAATGAAAATAAGTCAAATGTGCAAAACTCCAAAAATTGAACTGGATGTTAATATATTCTATATCATATATTAACTCTAAACAAACACCTAGTGAGAGCACATTAAAATGTAAAGATGATTTTGCTTTAATAAATAAATGCTTTACGTTTGACAAAATCTATGCACAAAGTTAATTTTAATGACCATGTAGTCTTAAATGAAGTACCTATTGATGAAGAAGTCTAAGATAATTTGGATCTGGCTGCCAGATTAGCTAGAATAAAGAATTATGATTTAGATTCTGAATATATAAATAATATATAACGGGATCATAAAATTTCACTTGCACCTTTTAAGATAATTATTAATATTTTTTTTTTTTTTTTTTTTTTTTTTATTTTTTTTTTTTTTTTTTGATGTTATTCAAGTATAAATCTTCTTTACTTTTACATCGACAAATTTCATTATTTTAAAATAATAATTACATTTATCTTTTATTTCGCGTTTTATACTTGAAATCATTTTTGACAAATTAATAGCACGTTTACACTTATATCATTTCTATCTCCGTATTTAATAATTTATATCGATATATACGAAAAAGATGGTTGCATCTTAGTCGTCGAGCATTCATATTATCTTTTTATGTTTCGAGAAATTTTAAGGTAAAATATTGTAACAAAAATGAATGGTTGAATTTTATTGCATCTACATACATACAAGTCATCTTGAACATAATTTTACGTTTCTAATAACATTATCCGTAATTAATCGTAATATTATCTGGATACTTCGTTTGATTATTAAACCAAATTGCACTCAATAACCGTTTCACTGTTGAAAAAGCTAAATTGGATTTTTTTTCATGTCAAAATAAGTGAAAGAGAAAGTAATATAATAAAATTCAGTTCATAAAATTGAAGCAATTAAAAATCGTTATGCTATTGGTTATAGTTCATTACATTCTTTGGTACCAGTGTCGCAACACCCTCGCTGCAAGTTACTCTCATAGACAAGAACTAATTTTAAATGGTAGTAAATAGAGTATAAGATAGCGAATGTAGAAGAGAGCGAGATAAAAAGCGCCAGAGAACGCGAGCGTGCAGCATTTGCTGTATATAATATGCATATTAAATATGAAATATTTATTTACTTAACTTTTAATTACAAAGAAATAATGAAGAAGGTAACACGTTATTTATTTTTAAAATAACATCTTTTTATCATTATATTATCAAAAATTATGATATGTCAATTTTACATTACGATATTATATATATTTATATGTATGTTATATATTCGTTTGTTAAAATCTTTGTAGAAATATAAGCCATGTTTTAATACTTCTGCGAAGTTGAATGAACGATGTTCTGCTATTACAAACGCCATAGCCAATAGGTATTTTCTGACCAGAAGCTAAACATTTTATATAAAATAAAATCGCATGGCGTGCGAATTTTCTTCTTCGTCTCATTTCTCAGTCTTCAAATCCAACGATTTTGTTGTTTCTAACGTCATATGTTAGACCTGGTTGGAGACATTTTGTCCTAAAAAAGCACAACGTATAAATCTTTGGAATCTATTTTTTTGACTAGTTAATATTAAGTATTTTAAAATAATTATATTACACCAAGTATCAATTGAAATGGATTTTATTATGGCGTTTAAAGTATCAGAAGATGGACATAACAGAAATTTTAATAGATAATTATAACAAGAACAAGATCTGCAGTAAAGTCCAACGCAAAACGTTTTCTCCTCCAATGAATATTGTCTTGGCTCTACAAAATATATATAAAATAGAAATACAGAAATAATATTAACAACATGTATGCACAAAATATAATAAAAATAAGAAAACTGTACAAAGGACAGAATTATGTACCTGTGGTGCTACATCATTATTTCTTAATATCATATTTACAAAATCATATTTAATATCACTTTTATAGTTCCATCCCTTTGGTCCTCATTTTTTTCTTTGTTTAACAATATTTTCTTAATTTTTTGACTTCTTTTATTCTCTTCATTTTTCTTTTTATATATCTTTGCTATAATCTCAGCTTTACTGCACTATCTTTATTCTTATTCTTTGTTATTTCTAAGAAATTAAACCTTCTTGGTTGTGATTCTCATACTCGTGACTCGATTGATGGAGTTTCTGTAACTATTTCTTGTGGTTGATCATAATCTTGTGCTTGCTTTCCAGAGCATTCTCCTATATTCTTCATTTGCGTTGTACATGCCTCTGTTCCTGTCATCAAGGAAATAGTAGCATTAATTTCCTTAACTTAATACTTCCACTCTAATCACTTTCTTTAAAATGTTTGTAGCACACATGAAGTTAACTAACATCGACTTCCTTAGATGGTTTTAAAATTAAGTTTTTCAACCACTTTTCTCGTCTCTGTGGATCTTTTGAAAATTTCTGTTTGACGGTGTGGTATTTGAAAATATACAATTCAGCACACACCACCTTTTTCCCCATTTTTGTCTTTTCAATTTCTGTCAAAATGTTAACAACGTGCTTTTTATGTTCTATCAAGTGCACAGAATGCAGATAATGTAATAATGCCATAGTGCCTGATTGTACCAAGCATCGTGAAAAACAATGGATAACAATTGAGTAGCAAATAACGAATGCTGTGACACTCTGCGCGCTGGCGCTTTTTTCTATCTTACTTGCTCCTACATTCGTTATCTCACTCTATTTATCAACGCATTTAAGAGTAGTTCTTGCCTAGGAACTCATCCCTTGGCGAAGGCGCTGCTAACACTAGTACCAAAATGGTCCATAAGGTTTATAGCCTCTGCAGTAAACTTCAGAGAGTTATCGATTGCTCGTGGAATAAGCTCTTTTGTTAAAACTAATATTTTATAAAACAGTCATTTCAAATTTTACTTATTTACATATAGTATGGCTAATTATCAATATCAATATAACAGTTCATCATAATTACAACTCTCGCCCAATAAAAATTTCAAGTTTACATGATATTGAAGAAATTACAAGATCTATATCACCTCCAAAAAGAATAACCAGGGCTGCTGAGAAGCGTGTCTTAGAAAACAAAAGATATCTACAGAGAATTTTATGTGGTGCAGTAATATATTATATTAATATGTGATTGTAAAAAATCTTGGCACATCTCATTTCAAATCAATTTAATAATATATTTTATTTAGGAATCAAGTGATGAAAAAGATAAAGACAACCAAAAGTAAAGCAAGAGTCCTGTGAAGTCAGTAATAAGTTCACAAAAAATGTCAAATAAATCTGAAGAAAAAGAAATTATGATAATGAAAGAACTCTTCAATGTCACATAAACAAATGCAAAAGAGGAGCTAAGAAGATCCTTTAGAGGAAGTGTGTAGGTTAATGTAAAAATAAAAGAATAACATGATTAAATATTGGATGGCTGATCATCAAGATTAATATAAAGCAACTAATACTTTCGGAAACATATAAAACAGTCAAGCTATTCTTACTACAATATACGAAATCAGGCGTAAAGAAGAAAGGGCGGAGGAATTTTAAAAAGAAAGAAAAACTAGTATTAGAAGTTGTTGCTAATATAGACACGGAAGGTAATGTGTATAATTTTTACAATAAAACAAGAAGTTCATCCATCTTCGAATGACTATATCATATGATGTCTAAGGTATGTGTGATAATTTATAAGAGCCTATGAAATGTCTTTGCAGCTCTTGTCAAAATTATGTAAAAAAATATTTTTTACTTTTATTAATTATATCTTATTCTCGATCTGGTTTACTATCACTTTAACCATCGCCTGCTTAAAAGTCCAATCTTATCTTGAAATTCGCATTGTGTCGATATCATCAGCCCCCAGAGGCAGATCGCACGGTTCACTTGGCTCGTAAATAATCACGTAATTTTTTTTTTTTCATTTCTTTAGATTTTCTTTAGATTTTCAATTTTTTTTTTAATAATTTTGACAAGAGCTGCAAACACATTCCATAGGCTTTTATAAATTATCACACATATCTTATATATCATATGATATAGTCATTCGAAGATCATTAAAATTCTTGTTTTATTGTAAAAATTATGCACATTACCTTCCGCGTCTACATTAGCAACAAGTTCTAATACTCGATTTTATTCCAATATTTTTTTTATATTTTTTATTTTTTATTTATTTATTTTTTTTTTTATTTTTTTCATATTTTTTTTATATTTTTTTTTCTCTTTCTCTCTGTCTCTCTGTCTCAACTGAGAGACTTCTACTTCTACTACTATAGTAGAAGATGAGAAAATTAATGTATAAATGAATGAAAACAAAAAAAAAAAAAATGAGAAGAAAACATTACGTGATTATTTACGAACCAAGTGGACCGTGCGACTTGCCTTCTGGGACTGATGATATTCACATAACGTGAATTTCAAGATAAGGTCGGATTTTTAGGCAGGCGATGAGTAGAGTGATAGTAAACCAGATCGAGAATGAGATAATGAGAATGAGACTGAGAGTGGATTTTTTTAAATATTTTAAATCTCCTTGTGCTTTTATTAACTTTAATCAAGAAGGAGGAAAGAAAAAATATCTTCTGTTAGATAGAAAACGTTTCTCTTCTTTTATATAAGTTCATTTGTTCATTTGTTTGGTTGTTCATTCCTTCATTTATTTTATTTTGGTGTTTCCACTCTATTTTCAGTCAGAGCTTAGGATTGAGCTGAAAGTTTCATTCAATTTATTTCCAAAAAAGAAAAGAAATTATATTTTGTTCGGTTCATTATTTCCAAATAACGAGATTTTTCGAATTTGATTTTTTTTAACGATTTTTTTTCTGATATTTTTTTTATATCTTTTATTTTTTATTATTTATTTATTTTTTATTTTTTTTTTTATATTTTTTAAATATTTTTTTTTCTCTCTTTCTCTCTTTCTTGAAATGTGTTTGAAGCTCTTGTCAAAATTATCTAAAAAAAATGAAAATATTTTTTACTTTTATTAATGAATCTCTTCCCAAAAGAGATAACTTGATATTATAAAAATCAATTAAATACTCTTATAAGATAGTTGTATTCAATTATATGATCCATGATTATATTAATTTTTCGTTATAATTTTATAGCTTTTTGTACTTATTATTTAATTACATTTTTATAAAAGTATATTTTCGTTTCTCAAATGACAAGAATAACATGTATCACTGCAAGTTATTGAAATGGAAAGCTGAACAGGATACACTTAAAAAAATGAAACAAAAGAAGAAAAAGCCTGTGTGCAAAGTGGGGATAGTTCATCATAATTACTACTCTCCTCCAATAAAAGTTTCAAGAATACTGCCTCCTCATACCAACTCATGTTGACATGATTCTAAAAAAATTACATGACCTATGTCACCTCCAAAAAGAATAACCAGGGCTACTGAAAAACGTCTTCTTAGAAAACAAGAGACATCTAAAGAGACATTAAGAAAACAAAATGTTACAAGAAAAAAAACAAGAAAAATTATTAGGAAAAAATAATGTGGAAGATGAATAGAAATCTATTACACATAGTAATTATAAGTTCACTGCTTCAAATGGAGTAAAAAGTATGCCTTTATTTAGTCGTGTGACTATGTTAGATACACTTGTAAAAGTTTCTATGCCAATGAAAACAGTGAATTAAGCAAAAATATCTTTATAGAAAGAAAAATCAGAATTATTGGATCAAGAATGTGTTGTAACAACAGGTAATATAATTGGTTCAGTAGAAGGAATACAATTATACCTGTTATCTGATGATAATGATATGAAATTTGACTCTTTTGATGAATAAGGAAAATTTCTTAGAAATGCTACTTTTTCCAGTGATAATCATTCACAAATGACACCATTACCTGGCAATATTTCAGCTATTACAACGGAAAAAGAAACATTCAAAAATTCAGGCAATACTGAAATTAAAACTTCTTTGTAAAAAAATATTTCTAAGAATAAAACTAAAAACAAATCTCCTAAAAATATAGATAACAAACAAAAGTAACATCTTCTTTAGCGACTGGTGATACCACATTAACTGAAACAAATTTACCTAAGGATCCAGTATTTTTTCGTTATACATACTATCAAGTCGTGATAAAAGTAATGTGAGAGAGGAACAACAAGTGGTATTGGTTCTCCATCTAATAATATTCTTACAAAAGAAACTGTTATGAAAATTATTAATATATCAATTGAAGAAGAACGTATTGCACAGTACTTTGATTTTATATTAAAAAAAGAAATAGACAGGCTTAATAAACAGCCTCCTCTGAAGTATGTAAGAAGACTGACTTCTCCGTGCTTCTCTAACTATCCGGCAAGATAAAATGATAAGATCAGGAAAGGGAAGAAAGATGCTCATTGGTCGGGAACGGACAAAGACAATTCGCTGGATTGTTTACATTTTAGACAATGGTCTTTGTCGCGGCAATTGTATAGAAACGTCATAATCACCTTGAAACTTAAGAGGAATAGGCGTCCGGCCGAAACATTATCGAAATTTTTGTCCTTCGCAATAGGAGAAAGAGTTTCTATGAACAGATAGATAGGCCTGACAAAAAGATACAATCTTTAGGAGAAAAACCTATCCATACTTGACATTGCGCACGTGTGCGTCAACATAAGTAATAAATAGTGATACACGATTTGAAGTATCAAAAAAACTTCGTTCTAGAGGTTGGGAAGAAGAAGAAATAGCTGTCACCAAAATTAAATCTAAGAAAAAAGTAATATCAAAAAAGAGTTATACCCAAAAAAAAAAATCAGTACATACTTTTATTTTGACTGCAAAGCAAAAAATGAAAAATAATATAGATAATTCCAAAATGTTTGAAGGAAATATGAATGGAAACAAATGAACCTTTAACTTCCCTAAATAATATTAGTATAGGAAACAAAAATAAAGTCTCAATCAACAATAATACTCAACTATTAAAATCTACGAACTTTAAGGATGAATTATCTGTTTCTGCTAAATGAACCAGTTCTAGACAAAGTTTATTACATAAAACTCTTTTATCAGAATCATAAAAAGCTATAAAAACTCTAATAACTTTAATGAAAATAAGTCAAATGTGCAAAACTCCAAAAATTGAACTGGATGTTAATATATTCTATATCATATATTAACTCTAAACAAACACCTAGTGAGAGCACATTAAAATGTAAAGATGATTTTGCTTTAATAAATAAATGCTTTACGTTTGACAAAATCTATGCACAAAGTTAATTTTAATGACCATGTAGTCTTAAATGAAGTACCTATTGATGAAGAAGTCTAAGATAATTTGGATCTGGCTGCCAGATTAGCTAGAATAAAGAATTATGATTTAGATTCTGAATATATAAATAATATATAACGGGATCATAAAATTTCACTTGCACCTTTTAAGATAATTATTAATATTTTTTTTTATTTTTTTTTTTTTTTTATTTTTTTTTTTTTTTTTTGATGTTATTCAAGTATAAATCTTCTTTACTTTTACATCGACAAATTTCATTATTTTAAAATAATAATTACATTTATCTTTTATTTCGCGTTTTATACTTGAAATCATTTTTGACAAATTAATAGCACGTTTACACTTATATCATTTCTATCTCCGTATTTAATAATTTATATCGATATATACGAAAAAGATGGTTGCATCTTAGTCGTCGAGCATTCATATTATCTTTTTATGTTTCGAGAAATTTTAAGGTAAAATATTGTAACAAAAATGAATGGTTGAATTTTATTGCATCTACATACATACAAGTCATCTTGAACATAATTTTACGTTTCTAATAACATTATCCGTAATTAATCGTAATATTATCTGGATACTTCGTTTGATTATTAAACCAAATTGCACTCAATAACCGTTTCACTGTTGAAAAAGCTAAATTGGATTTTTTTTCATGTCAAAATAAGTGAAAGAGAAAGTAATATAATAAAATTCAGTTCATAAAATTGAAGCAATTAAAAATCGTTATGCTATTGGTTATAGTTCATTACATTCTTTGGTACCAGTGTCGCAACACCCTCGCTGCAAGTTACTCTCATAGACAAGAACTAATTTTAAATGGTAGTAAATAGAGTATAAGATAGCGAATGTAGAAGAGAGCGAGATAAAAAGCGCCAGAGAACGCGAGCGTGCAGCATTTGCTGTATATAATATGCATATTAAATATGAAATATTTATTTACTTAACTTTTAATTACAAAGAAATAATGAAGAAGGTAACACGTTATTTATTTTTAAAATAACATCTTTTTATCATTATATTATCAAAAATTATGATATGTCAATTTTACATTACGATATTATATATATTTATATGTATGTTATATATTCGTTTGTTAAAATCTTTGTAGAAATATAAGCCATGTTTTAATACTTCTGCGAAGTTGAATGAACGATGTTCTGCTATTACAAACGCCATAGCCAATAGGTATTTTCTGACCAGAAGCTAAACATTTTATATAAAATAAAATCGCATGGCGTGCGAATTTTCTTCTTCGTCTCATTTCTCAGTCTTCAAATCCAACGATTTTGTTGTTTCTAACGTCATATGTTAGACCTGGTTGGAGACATTTTGTCCTAAAAAAGCACAACGTATAAATCTTTGGAATCTATTTTTTTGACTAGTTAATATTAAGTATTTTAAAATAATTATATTACACCAAGTATCAATTGAAATGGATTTTATTATGGCGTTTAAAGTATCAGAAGATGGACATAACAGAAATTTTAATAGATAATTATAACAAGAACAAGATCTGCAGTAAAGTCCAACGCAAAACGTTTTCTCCTCCAATGAATATTGTCTTGGCTCTACAAAATATATATAAAATAGAAATACAGAAATAATATTAACAACATGTATGCACAAAATATAATAAAAATAAGAAAACTGTACAAAGGACAGAATTATGTACCTGTGGTGCTACATCATTATTTCTTAATATCATATTTACAAAATCATATTTAATATCACTTTTATAGTTCCATCCCTTTGGTCCTCATTTTTTTCTTTGTTTAACAATATTTTCTTAATTTTTTGACTTCTTTTATTCTCTTCATTTTTCTTTTTATATATCTTTGCTATAATCTCAGCTTTACTGCACTATCTTTATTCTTATTCTTTGTTATTTCTAAGAAATTAAACCTTCTTGGTTGTGATTCTCATACTCGTGACTCGATTGATGGAGTTTCTGTAACTATTTCTTGTGGTTGATCATAATCTTGTGCTTGCTTTCCAGAGCATTCTCCTATATTCTTCATTTGCGTTGTACATGCCTCTGTTCCTGTCATCAAGGAAATAGTAGCATTAATTTCCTTAACTTAATACTTCCACTCTAATCACTTTCTTTAAAATGTTTGTAGCACACATGAAGTTAACTAACATCGACTTCCTTAGATGGTTTTAAAATTAAGTTTTTCAACCACTTTTCTCGTCTCTGTGGATCTTTTGAAAATTTCTGTTTGACGGTGTGGTATTTGAAAATATACAATTCAGCACACACCACCTTTTTCCCCATTTTTGTCTTTTCAATTTCTGTCAAAATGTTAACAACGTGCTTTTTATGTTCTATCAAGTGCACAGAATGCAGATAATGTAATAATGCCATAGTGCCTGATTGTACCAAGCATCGTGAAAAACAATGGATAACAATTGAGTAGCAAATAACGAATGCTGTGACACTCTGCGCGCTGGCGCTTTTTTCTATCTTACTTGCTCCTACATTCGTTATCTCACTCTATTTATCAACGCATTTAAGAGTAGTTCTTGCCTAGGAACTCATCCCTTGGCGAAGGCGCTGCTAACACTAGTACCAAAATGGTCCATAAGGTTTATAGCCTCTGCAGTAAACTTCAGAGAGTTATCGATTGCTCGTGGAATAAGCTCTTTTGTTAAAACTAATATTTTATAAAACAGTCATTTCAAATTTTACTTATTTACATATAGTATGGCTAATTATCAATATCAATATAACAGTTCATCATAATTACAACTCTCGCCCAATAAAAATTTCAAGTTTACATGATATTGAAGAAATTACAAGATCTATATCACCTCCAAAAAGAATAACCAGGGCTGCTGAGAAGCGTGTCTTAGAAAACAAAAGATATCTACAGAGAATTTTATGTGGTGCAGTAATATATTATATTAATATGTGATTGTAAAAAATCTTGGCACATCTCATTTCAAATCAATTTAATAATATATTTTATTTAGGAATCAAGTGATGAAAAAGATAAAGACAACCAAAAGTAAAGCAAGAGTCCTGTGAAGTCAGTAATAAGTTCACAAAAAATGTCAAATAAATCTGAAGAAAAAGAAATTATGATAATGAAAGAACTCTTCAATGTCACATAAACAAATGCAAAAGAGGAGCTAAGAAGATCCTTTAGAGGAAGTGTGTAGGTTAATGTAAAAATAAAAGAATAACATGATTAAATATTGGATGGCTGATCATCAAGATTAATATAAAGCAACTAATACTTTCGGAAACATATAAAACAGTCAAGCTATTCTTACTACAATATACGAAATCAGGCGTAAAGAAGAAAGGGCGGAGGAATTTTAAAAAGAAAGAAAAACTAGTATTAGAAGTTGTTGCTAATATAGACACGGAAGGTAATGTGTATAATTTTTACAATAAAACAAGAAGTTCATCCATCTTCGAATGACTATATCATATGATGTCTAAGGTATGTGTGATAATTTATAAGAGCCTATGAAATGTCTTTGCAGCTCTTGTCAAAATTATGTAAAAAAATATTTTTTACTTTTATTAATTATATCTTATTCTCGATCTGGTTTACTATCACTTTAACCATCGCCTGCTTAAAAGTCCAATCTTATCTTGAAATTCGCATTGTGTCGATATCATCAGCCCCCAGAGGCAGATCGCACGGTTCACTTGGCTCGTAAATAATCACGTAATTTTTTTTTTTTCATTTCTTTAGATTTTCTTTAGATTTTCAATTTTTTTTTAATAATTTTGACAAGAGCTGCAAACACATTCCATAGGCTTTTATAAATTATCACACATATCTTATATATCATATGATATAGTCATTCGAAGATCATTAAAATTCTTGTTTTATTGTAAAAATTATGCACATTACCTTCCGCGTCTACATTAGCAACAAGTTCTAATACTCGATTTTATTCCAATATTTTTTTTATATTTTTTATTTTTTATTTATTTATTTTTTTTTTTATTTTTTTCATATTTTTTTTATATTTTTTTTCTCTTTCTCTCTGTCTCTCTGTCTCAACTGAGAGACTTCTACTTCTACTACTATAGTAGAAGATGAGAAAATTAATGTATAAATGAATGAAAACAAAAAAAAAAAAAAATGAGAAGAAAACATTACGTGATTATTTACGAACCAAGTGGACCGTGCGACTTGCCTTCTGGGACTGATGATATTCACATAACGTGAATTTCAAGATAAGGTCGGATTTTTAGGCAGGCGATGAGTAGAGTGATAGTAAACCAGATCGAGAATGAGATAATGAGAATGAGACTGAGAGTGGATTTTTTTAAATATTTTAAATCTCCTTGTGCTTTTATTAACTTTAATCAAGAAGGAGGAAAGAAAAAATATCTTCTGTTAGATAGAAAACGTTTCTCTTCTTTTATATAAGTTCATTTGTTCATTTGTTTGGTTGTTCATTCCTTCATTTATTTTATTTTGGTGTTTCCACTCTATTTTCAGTCAGAGCTTAGGATTGAGCTGAAAGTTTCATTCAATTTATTTCCAAAAAAGAAAAGAAATTATATTTTGTTCGGTTCATTATTTCCAAATAACGAGATTTTTCGAATTTGATTTTTTTTAACGATTTTTTTTCTGATATTTTTTTTATATCTTTTATTTTTTATTATTTATTTATTTTTTATTTTTTTTTTTATATTTTTTAAATATTTTTTTTTCTCTCTTTCTCTCTTTCTTGAAATGTGTTTGAAGCTCTTGTCAAAATTATCTAAAAAAAATGAAAATATTTTTTACTTTTATTAATGAATCTCTTCCCAAAAGAGATAACTTGATATTATAAAAATCAATTAAATACTCTTATAAGATAGTTGTATTCAATTATATGATCCATGATTATATTAATTTTTCGTTATAATTTTATAGCTTTTTGTACTTATTATTTAATTACATTTTTATAAAAGTATATTTTCGTTTCTCAAATGACAAGAATAACATGTATCACTGCAAGTTATTGAAATGGAAAGCTGAACAGGATACACTTAAAAAAATGAAACAAAAGAAGAAAAAGCCTGTGTGCAAAGTGGGGATAGTTCATCATAATTACTACTCTCCTCCAATAAAAGTTTCAAGAATACTGCCTCCTCATACCAACTCATGTTGACATGATTCTAAAAAAATTACATGACCTATGTCACCTCCAAAAAGAATAACCAGGCTACTGAAAAACGTCTTCTTAGAAAACAAGAGACATCTAAAGAGACATTAAGAAAACAAAATGTTACAAGAAAAAAAACAAGAAAAATTATTAGGAAAAAATAATGTGGAAGATGAATAGAAATCTATTACACATAGTAATTATAAGTTCACTGCTTCAAATGGAGTAAAAAGTATGCCTTTATTTAGTCGTGTGACTATGTTAGATACACTTGTAAAAGTTTCTATGCCAATGAAAACAGTGAATTAAGCAAAAATATCTTTATAGAAAGAAAAATCAGAATTATTGGATCAAGAATGTGTTGTAACAACAGGTAATATAATTGGTTCAGTAGAAGGAATACAATTATACCTGTTATCTGATGATAATGATATGAAATTTGACTCTTTTGATGAATAAGGAAAATTTCTTAGAAATGCTACTTTTTCCAGTGATAATCATTCACAAATGACACCATTACCTGGCAATATTTCAGCTATTACAACGGAAAAAGAAACATTCAAAAATTCAGGCAATACTGAAATTAAAACTTCTTTGTAAAAAAATATTTCTAAGAATAAAACTAAAAACAAATCTCCTAAAAATATAGATAACAAACAAAAGTAACATCTTCTTTAGCGACTGGTGATACCACATTAACTGAAACAAATTTACCTAAGGATCCAGTATTTTTTCGTTATACATACTATCAAGTCGTGATAAAAGTAATGTGAGAGAGGAACAACAAGTGGTATTGGTTCTCCATCTAATAATATTCTTACAAAAGAAACTGTTATGAAAATTATTAATATATCAATTGAAGAAGAACGTATTGCACAGTACTTTGATTTTATATTAAAAAAAGAAATAGACAGGCTTAATAAACAGCCTCCTCTGAAGTATGTAAGAAGACTGACTTCTCCGTGCTTCTCTAACTATCCGGCAAGATAAAATGATAAGATCAGGAAAGGGAAGAAAGATGCTCATTGGTCGGGAACGGACAAAGACAATTCGCTGGATTGTTTACATTTTAGACAATGGTCTTTGTCGCGGCAATTGTATAGAAACGTCATAATCACCTTGAAACTTAAGAGGAATAGGCGTCCGGCCGAAACATTATCGAAATTTTTGTCCTTCGCAATAGGAGAAAGAGTTTCTATGAACAGATAGATAGGCCTGACAAAAAAGATACAATCTTTAGGAGAAAAACCTATCCATACTTGACATTGCGCACGTGTGCGTCAACATAAGTAATAAATAGTGATACACGATTTGAAGTATCAAAAAAACTTCGTTCTAGAGGTTGGGAAGAAGAAGAAATAGCTGTCACCAAAATTAAATCTAAGAAAAAAGTAATATCAAAAAAGAGTTATACCCAAAAAAAAAAATCAGTACATACTTTTATTTTGACTGCAAAGCAAAAAATGAAAAATAATATAGATAATTCCAAAATGTTTGAAGGAAATATGAATGGAAACAAATGAACCTTTAACTTCCCTAAATAATATTAGTATAGGAAACAAAAATAAAGTCTCAATCAACAATAATACTCAACTATTAAAATCTACGAACTTTAAGGATGAATTATCTGTTTCTGCTAAATGAACCAGTTCTAGACAAAGTTTATTACATAAAACTCTTTTATCAGAATCATAAAAAGCTATAAAAACTCTAATAACTTTAATGAAAATAAGTCAAATGTGCAAAACTCCAAAAATTGAACTGGATGTTAATATATTCTATATCATATATTAACTCTAAACAAACACCTAGTGAGAGCACATTAAAATGTAAAGATGATTTTGCTTTAATAAATAAATGCTTTACGTTTGACAAAATCTATGCACAAAGTTAATTTTAATGACCATGTAGTCTTAAATGAAGTACCTATTGATGAAGAAGTCTAAGATAATTTGGATCTGGCTGCCAGATTAGCTAGAATAAAGAATTATGATTTAGATTCTGAATATATAAATAATATATAACGGGATCATAAAATTTCACTTGCACCTTTTAAGATAATTATTAATATTTTTTTTTATTTTTTTTTTTTTTTTATTTTTTTTTTTTTTTTTTGATGTTATTCAAGTATAAATCTTCTTTACTTTTACATCGACAAATTTCATTATTTAAAATAATAATTACATTTATCTTTTATTTCGCGTTTTATACTTGAAATCATTTTTGACAAATTAATAGCACGTTTACACTTATATCATTTCTATCTCCGTATTTAATAATTTATATCGATATATACGAAAAAGATGGTTGCATCTTAGTCGTCGAGCATTCATATTATCTTTTTATGTTTCGAGAAATTTTAAGGTAAAATATTGTAACAAAAATGAATGGTTGAATTTTATTGCATCTACATACATACAAGTCATCTTGAACATAATTTTACGTTTCTAATAACATTATCCGTAATTAATCGTAATATTATCTGGATACTTCGTTTGATTATTAAACCAAATTGCACTCAATAACCGTTTCACTGTTGAAAAAGCTAATTGGATTTTTTTTCATGTCAAAATAAGTGAAAGAGAAAGTAATATAATAAAATTCAGTTCATAAAATTGAAGCAATTAAAAATCGTTATGCTATTGGTTATAGTTCATTACATTCTTTGGTACCAGTGTCGCAACACCCTCGCTGCAAGTTACTCTCATAGACAAGAACTAATTTTAAATGGTAGTAAATAGAGTATAAGATAGCGAATGTAGAAGAGAGCGAGATAAAAAGCGCCAGAGAACGCGAGCGTGCAGCATTTGCTGTATATAATATGCATATTAAATATGAAATATTTATTTACTTAACTTTTAATTACAAAGAAATAATGAAGAAGGTAACACGTTATTTATTTTTAAAATAACATCTTTTTATCATTATATTATCAAAAATTATGATATGTCAATTTTACATTACGATATTATATATATTTATATGTATGTTATATATTCGTTTGTTAAAATCTTTGTAGAAATATAAGCCATGTTTTAATACTTCTGCGAAGTTGAATGAACGATGTTCTGCTATTACAAACGCCATAGCCAATAGGTATTTTCTGACCAGAAGCTAAACATTTTATATAAAATAAAATCGCATGGCGTGCGAATTTTCTTCTTCGTCTCATTTCTCAGTCTTCAAATCCAACGATTTTGTTGTTTCTAACGTCATATGTTAGACCTGGTTGGAGACATTTTGTCCTAAAAAAGCACAACGTATAAATCTTTGGAATCTATTTTTTTGACTAGTTAATATTAAGTATTTTAAAATAATTATATTACACCAAGTATCAATTGAAATGGATTTTATTATGGCGTTTAAAGTATCAGAAGATGGACATAACAGAAATTTTAATAGATAATTATAACAAGAACAAGATCTGCAGTAAAGTCCAACGCAAAACGTTTTCTCCTCCAATGAATATTGTCTTGGCTCTACAAAATATATATAAAATAGAAATACAGAAATAATATTAACAACATGTATGCACAAAATATAATAAAAATAAGAAAACTGTACAAAGGACAGAATTATGTACCTGTGGTGCTACATCATTATTTCTTAATATCATATTTACAAAATCATATTTAATATCACTTTTATAGTTCCATCCCTTTGGTCCTCATTTTTTTCTTTGTTTAACAATATTTTCTTAATTTTTTGACTTCTTTTATTCTCTTCATTTTTCTTTTTATATATCTTTGCTATAATCTCAGCTTTACTGCACTATCTTTATTCTTATTCTTTGTTATTTCTAAGAAATTAAACCTTCTTGGTTGTGATTCTCATACTCGTGACTCGATTGATGGAGTTTCTGTAACTATTTCTTGTGGTTGATCATAATCTTGTGCTTGCTTTCCAGAGCATTCTCCTATATTCTTCATTTGCGTTGTACATGCCTCTGTTCCTGTCATCAAGGAAATAGTAGCATTAATTTCCTTAACTTAATACTTCCACTCTAATCACTTTCTTTAAAATGTTTGTAGCACACATGAAGTTAACTAACATCGACTTCCTTAGATGGTTTTAAAATTAAGTTTTTCAACCACTTTTCTCGTCTCTGTGGATCTTTTGAAAATTTCTGTTTGACGGTGTGGTATTTGAAAATATACAATTCAGCACACACCACCTTTTTCCCCATTTTTGTCTTTTCAATTTCTGTCAAAATGTTAACAACGTGCTTTTTATGTTCTATCAAGTGCACAGAATGCAGATAATGTAATAATGCCATAGTGCCTGATTGTACCAAGCATCGTGAAAAACAATGGATAACAATTGAGTAGCAAATAACGAATGCTGTGACACTCTGCGCGCTGGCGCTTTTTTCTATCTTACTTGCTCCTACATTCGTTATCTCACTCTATTTATCAACGCATTTAAGAGTAGTTCTTGCCTAGGAACTCATCCCTTGGCGAAGGCGCTGCTAACACTAGTACCAAAATGGTCCATAAGGTTTATAGCCTCTGCAGTAAACTTCAGAGAGTTAATTTTCGTCCATAATATTCGTGCATAATTCGTAACAGACTCTTCTTCATTTTCTACAATTAGTTTTCCATAATTGCTTGTGCATGCAATTGATAAAGAGACTATGTCACTTCATTATGATTGGAAGCATGTAATGTAAGCAAATACTTTAACTGTCAGTCTTAAAGTCTCAACCATAACTTATAACTTAACTGAATACGTATTAATATCTATTTGTATATTACTTGCTATTTTATCTGTTCTTATAGTTATTTTTTATATGAATATATCAAGGATAAAAATAATATTTATCTTTATATATAAATCTTGTACTTATTTTACATTAATTTATATCTTCAAGTATTTGCTTGTGTAATGACAAGTGTAATTATTACGTGGCATACATATTAATATATTCTTTGGCTTTAATTAATTTTACGCATTATATGCGAAATTTGTATGTCATTTTTATGCATAGAGCCAAGATGGACATAATGCAGAAAGTCATGGTGGTATGAGTGGAAATCCAGCTGCAGATTACAGTGAGGGTGCATCCCATGTGTTAGCGGTTATTCATCAAATTTTAGGTCATCATAGAACATTGGAAGCTCGCTGGCATGCACGCAAAGTTAAATTACATCAACGTCTTGCTTTGAGGTATTTACAAATTCTTACTTTTTGTCAAATAATATCACGTAATTTGTTTGTTATGCAGTGTTCAAATAGTTCCATTTATTTATTTATTTTTGGTACTTTACAGATTATTTCAAGAAGATGTAAAACAAGTTCTCGATTGGCTAACTAATCACGGAGAAGTTTTTATCCGTAAGAATACAGGCGTAGGACGAAATCTTCAAAAAGCAAGAGTGTATCAAAAGAGTCACGAACACTTTGAAAATGTTGCACAGGTAATGCACTATTTTACATAGATAAAATTTGCTTTAATCTGGAACAGAACTTACATCGTGTAATTATCAATATACATGTTTTTACAGAATACTTATACGAATGCAACGAAATTGCTTACTGCAGCAGAGGAATTAGCTCATACGGGAGAATGTGCTGCCGATGAAATATACGCAGTGGCACAAGAATTGGAATCTCATGTTAGTAGATTTGCCGCGAGAGTCGAACAACGACGTCGCAGATTAGATCTGGCTGTAGTGTTTTACACTCATGAAAAAGAGGTATATATATGTGTGTTATAATAATTTGTGTATACGCGTTGAATGGTATTATTCGCCAATTAATTAATGCAAATTTTTTTCTGCGCGCATCGTAGCTAAGCGGTTGGGTGGATGAATTACGACAAGAGTTACAGCAAGAGGAAGTTGCAGAGAATTTGGAAACAGCAGAAAGATTACTCGATCAGTGTGCACAACATAGAGCGTCGTGTCTAGAAGCTTGCGCTTCAACAATTGCGCAAGGTGAAGCATTGCTTCAAGAACTTCGAGAATCGACAGATGCACCCGATACCACAGGCTCTGTACGTATTTAATCAACGAATGCGTTTCAAACTCTAGAACTGTTAAAAATGTCAGAGTTTTTCTTTTTTTTTTTTTTTTTTTTACATCGCATAACGTATTTTATTTTAACTTACAAACGTGAAAATATTTCAGATATCTGCTGTAGAGAGTGCACTTGATAGACTGGCTGGTTTACGGCAAGAATTGGAAGAATTGTGGGCGACTAGAAAGTTAAGGTTAGAGTTGTGTTTACGATTGCGCGTTTTCGAGAGAGATGCGTTAGAAGCCAGTGGTCAACTCGAAATGTGGGCACAAGACTTACAGGGATCCCCTCGCGAAGGCTCACCTGAACAGCTATTGCGTGTACACAATGACGGTGTCGCTCACATGCAAAATACTACGTTTCAAGTGTTACAACAAGGTCAAGAACTTGCACAGGTATTAATAATATCAATTGATATTACTTTTATTTATTAAAAATTATTAATACGGGGTACTTTATAAAAGATCTGTTTCTTTTTTTTTTTTATCGAATTCTATTTTGTTATGTTCGTAGGTTTTAGAACAAGCCGGAGTTTGTATCATGGCAGACGGTCAGCATAGCGCTACGGCAAGAGTTCAAGTGCTTCTTGAATTTTTAAATGAAAGAGAAATGGACGCGGAAGATCTTGCAGAAATGCGAAGAGTCAGACTTGAACAAGCCGCGCAATTGGTACAATTGCAAACGGATGCGACGCATGTAGCTAATTGGATTAGGAATGGAGAAGCTATGCTTTTAGCTTCTTTAAGGGTTCCTGAAAATTTACAAGATGCCGAACAACTGCGGTTAGAACACGAACAGTTTCAAGTCGCTATAGAGAAAACGCATACTTCTGCCGTACAGGTAATTACGGATTGTGCCTTTATTCTTTTATATCAATTTATCTTTTTAATGCATTATCATGGCGTAATTATAAATATTCGTTATGCCATTATATTATCGTGTTTTTTTAGGTAAAACATAGAGCCGATGCATTAGTAAGCGCAAACCATTATGATCCGAAAAGTATCCGAGAAGTAGCTGAAGATGTCACTAAAAGATGGCAACAGTTGGTAACTTGTGCGGAAGAGAGGCATAAATTAGTAACCGCGAGTATAAATTTTTATAAAACAGCGGAACAAGTTCGATCGGTTCTCGATAGTTTAGAGCGTGAATATAAAAGGGACGAAGACTGGTGTTCTGGTGGGGAGAAAGGCGGCCAAGTACCTACTCTTGTGGCTAAACATCAGGAACAAAAGGAAGCATTTTTAAAAGCGTGTACTTTGGTCCGAAGAACTGCCGAGACATTCCTAAAGTACACTAATCGCAGCCTACAGTTTTACAATTATCAAGCAAATAGCGTTGGGTCGGAGAACAAAGTAAAAAGTTAGTGTCTTAAATTGGAATAAATTCAATTGTAATTGCAGACCTCCTTCAACGCCTGTTTATTTTTTTTTTTTTTTTTTTTTTTTATATCATCATGTTTATAGATATCTTAGAAGAATTGTTAAGTAAAGAAAATAAAGTGCTCGAGTATTGGACTCAACGAAAGAAGCGCTTAGATCAATGCCACCAGTATGTTCTTTTTGAGCGTAGTGCGAAACAAGCGATTGAATGGATAAGGGAGACTGGTGAATTGTATCTCGCAACGCACACAAATGTGGGAAAGAATCGTATAGAGAACGAACAATTGTTACAAGAACATAACGAATTTAAAGGTGCAGCGAAGGTAAAATATTTTTAAAAAGAAAAACTTCCAATGTTCAGACATTGATAGCCTTAATATCGTTTCATTGTAAAAATATAGTAATAATAGCGCAACCTATATTAATGTACGTTTACTTTGACATAATTACTGTTTACGTTTATTAGGAAACGAGGGAAAGAGTAAAATTGCTGATTCAGCTGGCAGACAATTTAGTTGAAAAAGGACATGCTCATGCTGCCGTTATTAAACAATCAGTGGCAGAGGTCGATCTACGTTATAAAGATTTTAGCATGCGAATGAATTGCTACAAGACACAAATTGAAGACGATTTGGGTATACAATCTGACGACGGCCATAAAGATTTAGCCATTGACCGTAATTCCGATCCTTTATTGGAGGAGAAAATTAAGGGAAAAGATTTAAAAGAATTGAACGAAGAAAAGCGAAGATCGGCTAGGCGAAAGGAGTATGCTTCGTTATTAACGTTACAATATTATGAAAAGACGATATTTGTGTATATTTTTGTAAATATATTTTCATTATTTTAATTCAGGTTCATTATGGCCGAATTGTTGCAAACCGAACGTACATATGTTAAAGATTTGGAAACTTGTATTCGCTGTTTCTTAGAGGAAACGCGTAATGGAAAGGGAAACGTACCAACAGGATTGCAAGGTCGAGAATCCATAATCTTTTCCAATATGGAAGAGATACATCAATTTCATAGCAATATATTCCTTCGTGAATTGGAAAAATATGAAACCATGCCCGAAGACGTTGGACACTGTTTCGTGACTTGGGTAAATGACACGTCGTTTGGAAAAATTTAAGAATAACCTAATAAATTATTTCGCTCGCCGTTTATAAAATAATACGTTAACGTTTCCTAGGCTCCGAAATTCGATATGTACGTGACTTATTGTAAAAATAAGCCAGAAAGTAATCAATTATTAGTTACGCATGGGGGTACATGGTTTGAGGAATTACAGAGGAAACAAAAAGTTGAACACCCAATCGCTGCATACCTCATAAAACCAGTGCAAAGGATCACAAAATATCAGCTTTTGCTTAAGGATCTTCAAGTACGGAAATATAATTTTTACTATAGCTTTTATTACTTTTCTCTCGTAAATACAAAGTCTTTTATGTTATTAATACGTTTGAATGAAGGCTTGCTGTCAAGAGGGACAAGGTGAAATTAAAGATGGATTGGAAGTGATGTTGAATGTGCCTAAAAAAGCAAACGATGCCTTACATTTAAGCCTATTAGAGGGTTGTGATGTCAGGATAGATACTCTTGGAGATGTAGTATTACAAGATTCATTTACGGTATGGGATCCAAAGCAGCTGATAAGAAAAGGCAGAGATCGTCATATATTTCTTTTCGAATTATACTTATTATTTAGTAAAGAAGTCAAAGATTCAGCTGGAAAGGTTTGTATATTTGAAATAGTTATTGTAGATGTCCCGTAACGTAATTTTAATGTTAGCCATATGTTTTTGTATGATTGTTCAGGTAAAATACATTTACAAAAGTCGCTTAATGACTTCTGAATTGGGTGTCACGGAGCACATCGAAGGAGACGAATGTAAGTTTGCCGTATGGACTGGGAGAGCACCGACTGGCGACACTCGTGTTGTTTTAAGAGCGAATTCCATGGAGGCCAAGCAATTATGGGTCAAGAGATTGCGCGAGGTAATACAAGAAACGTACTTCAGCTTGAGCATGCCGAAGAGTCCTGCCAAGAAGAGTTCGAGCCAGCGATCGAGTAGGGATCTGGAGGAATGTGCATCTTTGAACGACAGTGTGGAAAATTTGGACAGGAACTCATTGGCTTCGTTTGGTTCGACGAATACAACGGACTCGGACAAGGTAACTATCGCATTTTATATCGTAGAAAGCGGAAATTGATCGTTTTATCAAATTTATCGTTTGTTAGTTGCATCGTTACAATCGGAAGACGTTACTTTAGCTCGTGAAACGATCGTTTGTATAATAGTTTAATCGCGTCACGTAAAACTATGCGCGCGCGCTTATCTTGATAAATGATATATAGCGATAAAGGCGATATATATTTCAAAGAATAAAGAAGATATTTTATCGAAACGAAAAATAATATCAATTTTCGAACGAAAAAGAATAAGAGGAAAAAAGAAAAAAAGGAAAAACTATTGTCGGCAATCTTCCTCCCGAAATTGATTTTCAAGGGTCCTCTTGTACGCAATGCAGTAGGATTTAATTTACTTAATCGTACGATATCCTGCAGTCGAGGACGAGACATTAAAATCAGCTGCCCCGGTTAGACGGTGACTGCGCACTGAGAATTTCCTCGAGGAGAAAACATCGATGAAAGGCGTGTTATCGAGCATCCTCCCCTCTCCCTTCTTCCTCTCGATAAGCCCATTCCATCTACCGAGGCATTTGGAGAGGCGCTCACGGCGTTGATACTCTCGATCCTAGGAAGGGTGCGATTAGTACGGGCGCGACTGTCGGCCCGGACGGACTCGTTTGGAACGTCGCGTCCCGTTCCGTCCTGTCCTACCTTATATATACTATTTTCTCTCTATTTTTCTCTCTTGTCTCTCGTCGTCTTTTTGTCACATCACGTAACGTCACGTAACGTCACGTAACGTCACGTCACGTCACGTCACGTCACGTCACGTTTTTTCTCGTCTTTTCTCGTCTTTTCTCTCGTCACACGCGTTTTCTTTCCTACGGTAGAACATATCTCGCGTGTCGAAAAAAGAAAAAGAAAAAGCAAAAGCAAAAAAAGAAAAAAAAATATAGGAGAGAAAAAAAAGATCCACTAGAAAATGGCTGTCGGCTGTTTGCGCCGATGTATCCTACCCTCGTCGTTCTATTTTTCTCTTTGCGAGCCCTTCATTGAATTTCGTGTAAGAATAATCATCGCTTACGAACGACAGTAAAGTCGTAAGGAAATACCGATATGACGTCACCGGCCGGAAAACCGGCAACGATCGCCCAAAAGGCACGCCGAAAAATCTCTTTACCGTGGTTCAGACAGAGCTCGGTTACACCACCTCACGCGACCCTCGCCAGGCAGCACACCATCGACACCCCGGGCTCTTTTCAAGCTCGGCTTTTGCGCCACCAACCCTCTCTTTCTCAGGTATTCTCTCTCTTTCTTTCTCTTTCGCCTCCTCTCTTTCTCTCACCTTTTTCTATTTTCTTATCTTCTTCTTTCTCTTTCTCTTCCTCCCTCTCCCTCCCCCTTTCTCTCTCTCTCTCTCTCTCTCTCTCTCTCTCTCTTTACTTTTTCTCTTTTTCGTTGATTTTTTTCCCTTTTTCTTCTTCTTTTTTATCCTTTGTCCTTTCAGTCACCATCCCGTCTGCAGCCTCTCGATCGTGCGCGTGAGCTCACGGTTAAGCGCATCCAACTGTAATCGATGTTTTCAGTATTGGACCTTCCCGAATTTATCGCTAGCCATCTAATACACCATAATATGTTTTCCTTTAAACGAACACAATTCCGATATTTAAGTTTATTTTTCACGATTGTCCACTCTTCTACTTAACAACAACCTCGTTAAAGATCATTGATGTTAGACCGCTATTATCTATCAGCTTTATTTATTTATTTATTTATTTTTTTTTTTTTTTTTTTTTTATGTGGCAATTCACGAGTAATTTTTTACAACCAATTCTTCCGAACTGTTGCCCTTGAGTATCACGTTGTGCTCGCGCGAATTATATCCTAATATAGACTTAAGTCAAATGTAATAATCGCAGCTTGTAATCGCTCGCTCGTCGACCGCGAAAAGAGCGATAAAGAAAACTCTCTTATGGAATAATCGCTCGCTTACGTATTGGACATTAGAAATTATATTATTCGTTTGATCGTGAGGCTTGAAAATTAAGAGTTCTTGGCGAGCATGACATTACCCATATATATTTCCTCATATTAAATTAGACATTTTTGTCAATCGTATAAATGTTTACCTATACTCGGTCCGGTCCTTTGGACTTCTCGAACATGTCCGTATGGGTTCGAACTAATACGGATTTTGGCGCGTGGAATATTCTATTTTCGTCATGGAATGCGCGAATAAGAGAGAGAGAGAGGGAGAGAGAGAGAGAGAGAGAGAGAGAGAGAGAGAGAGAGAGAGAGAGAGAGAGAGAGAGAGAGAGAGAGAGAGAGAGAGAGAGAGATTGAGAAATAAAAAAGAGAGAGAGAGAGAGAGAGAGAAAAAGAGAGAGATTGAGAAATAAAGAGAGAGAGAGAGAGAGAGAGAGAGAGAGAGAGAGAGAGAGAGAGAAGGATTGAGAAATAAAAAAAGAGAGAGAGAGAGAGATTGAGAAATAAAAAAAAGAGAGAGAGAGAGTCGGGTTGAAGACAGTCCAGATAAAACGTGTTCGTTTTTCTTTTTTATTTTATTTATTTATGTATTTTTTTCTTAAAAATATGAAAATGAAACGGAACGTTGATATTAATCAATAAATCGTAAATATAAGTTTCCTAATTGAAATTATGTAGCCGTTTTTGCTTATCTTTTATCTTCTTAATTGCGGCAAACATTTTTTTATTGACACATACCGTATAAACGGAATATACTTTAAGAAGTTTTCACGTTTCGAGTAATTGACTCCTCGTACTCTAAAAATGAAGCGTTCTTCTCGTAAATATCGTCCAAACGATTACACGGACCGATCGAACCTATTTCAGCGAACGTACCACATTAGACGCTCCAACGGTCCGTAAATTCAAAGACGATTTCTCGATGATGTCGGTTCCAAGTTTGTATCTGCGTATGGCGTGTACTCTCTCTCTCTCTCTCTCTCTCTCTCTCTCTCTCTCTCTCTCTCTTTCTCTATCTCTGTCTCTCTCTCTCTCTCTCTCTCTCTCCACTCATAAAATCCGGTACCCTGATGCGTTCGTTTGCTTACGTTCCCACGTTAAAATACTTCGTTCTTCCCTTCTTTCTGTGGAATGAACCACGAATAAAAAAAAAAAAAAATATATATATATATATATATATATATATATATATATATATATATATATGAGAGAATAAATTAGAAAGATTAAGTCGATATTTTTATTATTTTTTTCTTTTTTTTTTTTTTTTTCAATTTTCATTCTTAGACTGGTGTAGCCGAAATGACTTGGGTCGTTGCGGATCATCTAGCAGCACCAGGATCTAGAGAGCTAACGGTGACGAAGGGCCAGCAAGTAGAAGTATTAGAAAATGGTAGCGGTAATGGAAATGCCAGTGGGATCGTTGGTACAGGTGAATGGACATTGGTACGTTTGCCACTCGCACCGGGACAAACGGATCCACCAGCAGAAGGTCTTGTACCTACGAGCGCTTTGAAACAACCACCGAGTAATTCATGCAAGACCTCGCCATCGAGAAAGCCACCCAGTCAACAGCAAACATTGCTTCAACAACAGCAACTTAATCAATCGGTTATCGGACAACAGCAACTCGCGACCATGGTAGTTGGTACAACGGCATCATCCCCGGCTTCGACTTTAACACCGTCGAGCGAAGAATTGGGTAAGTTTTTCTCTCTCTCTTTTTTTTTTTTTTTTTTTCTTTTTTTTCTCGGGAGTCGTTCTTCGATAATCGCGTTTTTAATAACGACACAATTGAGTTTCGAATTTTCAACGAATTTTCAACGATTAAGAGAGAACAAGGGAATAGGTTACGGTTGATAAAAGTTGAAAAAGGCAGTCGACGAGATCCGTACTTGTACGTATACTAGGAGACACCCGAGCGCGCTCGATCAATACGACGCACGGAACACGAATGTCCTTGACCACTTGGCAGCCTGGGGCCAGCGTCACGGTCAAACTAACCGTCGATCATTCGACATGACCTATGGCAATTTATGATCAAACAAGAAAGTATCCGTTGCTCTTATATTTTTTTTTTCTCCGTGTGTCAAACTGTCAAACGCCAGAAGAGGGACGATGGACGATGCGGACCGACGATAATGTGGAAGGAAGAGGGGGGAGGGGATGGATCGAAGAAAAATAAGTGAGGGCAAGGTACGATGAGGATGCTTCGAAAACACCGCAAACTTTTTCCTTGAGAAAAGTTGAGAAGCCAGATAGGATGGAAGAGAAGAGTCACGCAAGCTTTCTCTCAAGCCTGTGTGCTGCTGCATCTAAAAATAAGAGAGCAACGTCGGCCCGATATCATAGAAGTACACCTCGATATAAGAGACGGCTATGCTTACCACTTTCGATTCACCCATTTTATTATCCCCCGTTTAGATAGCAGAGATAATAATCGTTTATAACCCTAGCGATGATACATACAATGATGTGAAATCCAAAGTCGATCAATTTTATTCGTACTCGCTTTTGTTATTTTTATTTTTTTTTTTTTTTTTTTTTTTTTTTTTTTTCAAAGAAGAGTTACGTAATGATATCAATGAAACTGTAGGATCGATAAGAATCGAATTTTTTCGAATAAGATAAAATTACTTTATTTCTAAATAAGATATAACGTATATTATAGTAAAATTGCGTATAAAAGAGTGTCGTCAGATTAATTTCTGATTCATTACTGTTATCGCTATCGTTATCGCAAATGATTAAAACGGTCTTTGTATTTGTATTGTTTTTCAGAAATTGTTGGAAGCGATGGGAGCTCGGCTAGTACCAGTTCACCTGGAAATAAAAGACGCGGTTTTAGCGGGTAAGTAGCTTTCTAACGCGTTTATAGTACGTTTATGATTAATGACAAATTCGTTTAAGTATAATATTTGTGTAAAGATACGATCACGTGCAAATGTGTCGAATGATTAATTTCATCTATATCTTTTACATATGGTATAATGCGAAAAGGTTATGTTTCTTTGTAGGTTCATAAAAAGCTACCAGTCTTTAATAATATATTTACTAACAATAAATTATAATATGCGCAGAAATAATAGAGTCAACGTAATAATGTTGTAAAGGGCATGATAGTGAAACGTTAAGAGAATTAATCGTAAGAATATTGACATAAATTTTTCCTTTTGAAAACAAAAAATAATTGAATTTACTTTGCATCGAAATTTAGTTCATAAATTTTGCACACATCGACGTATAAATTTATTTCATAAAAAAAAAAAAAAAAAAATAGACATTTAAATTAATATAATCATGAGTTTATAAAATATCACAAAATATTTTATAGACCGATATTTGTTTACGACAGTGTACATCTATATGTAAATAATACGCATAATGATCGTAGGCTGTATATGTCTGATACGGTAATATAAAATCATAACGAGTCGAAAGTACTTAACCTAATTACTAATGGAAAGCGCACGCTTGGTTATTAGCAATTGATCAACGTGCATAGTGAGTGCCGAGTCAAACAGCATTGGGCATAGTGGCGATTCTCTTTAACGCCTATCCCCGCTCTCATTGTTTTCACTGGCGACACGACAGGCACAACTGTGTCCGCGTTTATTAATAGCAATAAAATGAAGATGATGTGGTAGGAGAAACGCGTTCGCTGCCTGCCAGTACGTTGCGTTTCTCTTCCTATCGTTCGTCGCGTTCACGAATTATGCTTCCCGATGCGTAACTATTTAAGAAAGTAAATGATAATAATCGTCGTGAAACTCTCGGGTATCTTTGCGAAATTTTGTTAACGTGCTGGGTAATACGAAGAGTTCGTTGGTGTGTCGCAGGAGAAAGTGGTTACCACCTCCGCTTCGTAAGCTCAGCCAAGGCAAGGTCGATAAGGTCGTTTCAACGTCGTCGTCGGCCGCGCCAACGGCTGCCGCCGCCACCGTTAACAGTGGCATTCCGCTAGCGTCGACGTCTTTAACAACGGTGACGACAGCGACGACGACGACGACAACTACGACTGTTATTTCCTCTATTACTGCTACCACAACGGGAACTACGATAACGACAACGCCGACGACGACGGCATTAGTGAAAAATACGACGACTGTGGCAACGGTAACGCCAAGCGGCAAGAACATTGGATCATTGAAAAAGAGTACCTCGGACAAACGTTTCAAGCTACCATCAGGAGGAGCCGTTGAACAAAAACGTGCCGTTACTGTATCCGCTGGAAGCTCGAGGATTGTCTCGGAGTTTGAACCATTCACGGGAGCCGAGGAGGTTGAAAGAGAGGAAGAGGCGGAGGAGGAGGAGGAGGAGGAGGAGGAAGAACACGTTGAAAATTCCGAAACGATATCTGCGGCCTACGACGACGGCGAAAGTAACGTCTTTCACGAACAAAATGGCACCGAGGATGGTGAAGATGACTTGGAATTACCGCCACCGATGAAACCGATTACCGAGCCTATTTTAGTCGCTTCCGGTAATGGACCACCTGGTTCAACTATACCCGACGAATTACCTGGAAAAAGAGTGAGTACAGTTAGATACGATATTATTTCTATATTACGTATACTTACTTTTCTTATCCTTTTAGACATCCGAGTGTTCCAGTAAAATACTCGACGGAGCAACTACGGCGGATTTAGCAGAAATCGAGCAGATCGTAAAGGAAAGGATGGTAAGTTTCGTGCGTTCTACCATCTTGCTTTATTATTTCTCGATCAAGGTTTTTATCGAACGAGTTGATCGTAGGAACAACATACCGAGAATCAAGAGAGGCATAGTATGATGCGAACGGAAAGAACGACAGCAGGAAGTGGTGGTAGAGGTTCGAGCGACGGGGAAAATAATTACGCTCGTGCGACAAGTCCATCGCTTGTTTCTGAAGAATCCGATCCCGAAACTGCGGCATTGACCAAAAGACAATTTGTTATTCGTGAATTGGTCGATACAGAAAGAGATTATGTCAACGATCTCAAACAAATTGTCGAAGGATACATGATGTTAATGCGAGATCCAGAGAGCGACATTCCACTTCCTGAGGATCTTCGTGCCGGGAAAGACAAAATGGTATTTGGTAACATAGAAGCTATCTACGAATGGCATAGAGAGTGAGTATACCATAACCCGCCCCGACTCATTTCATTTTCTCTCTTTTATCTTTTTCTTCTTTTTCTTCTTTTTCTATTTCTTTTTTTTTTTGTTGCGTATATCAGCAAATGAAAATTTTACGACTTGCTAGCCAAAATGCTAACAAAATAATCTCTTGTGTTCTCAGCTTTTTTTTGAAAGCTTTGGAGAACTGCATAAAATGTCCGGAAGAACTCGGTCCTCTCTTTAAAAGATATGAGAGGAAGTTACACATGTACGTCGTTTATTGTCAAAATAAACCCGTTTCCGAATACATCGTGTCCGAATATATATACACTTACTTCGAGGTAATTACAATTATTTGTTCCATCATTTTTCAATTTAACAAGAACACGTCATCAGTGGATTTTTTTTATGCGTTAATATATCTCTCGATTCTTTCTGGCCTTTCTGAAATATGTTATTATATATTTCGAAATATTATAGGAATTGAGACAGAAACTTGGGCACCGTCTGCAGCTTTGCGATTTGTTGATTAAACCGGTGCAAAGGATTACAAAGTATCAACTGCTCCTTCGTGAGGCACTGCGTTTGACCGAACGTACTCAGAGATTATCGGAAATCGAAGGACTCAGAGCGGCGGTTTATGTTATGCGAGTTATACCAAAAGCGGCTAATGACATGATGGACGTGGGACGATTGCAAGGTTTTGATGTAAGTTAGAAATATAAAATCAATTTCGAATGATAGGTTAATCACCTGCTAGTAATTTCTTTTTTTTTTTTTCATTACATTACCTATTTTCATTACATTACCATTCATGTTTATAATATATTCTCGAACGACATATTATATGTCATAAAGTTTAAGTATTTTACGTCCTTCTCTTATTCTTTTCGTTTGAAGGGTAAAATAACAGCACAGGGTAAACTTTTGCTACACGGGCCTTTGTTAGTGTCAGAAATATCGAGCGTGCCAACGAGAGGAAAAGAATGGCACGTTTTTCTTTTCGAGCAAAATATTATCTTCAGCGAAGCCGTTGGTAAGAAGACACAATTTACCAACCCAGCCTACATATACAAAGCTCATATACAGGTAATTTTTTTTTCCTTTCATATTTTTCATAGCAATGTGTATGCGATTTATTCGCAAGAGACTACGAATTGTCGTTATTATAAATTTTCTATGAGTCGGTTTTTTGGCAATGCGAAAACGCCAACGAAACTAAGAAATTTGAACCTCGATTCGTACGAATACATTATTTTATGGAAAATAAATTTACTCGGGTCCATGCTCGATCCAATTATTAAAATTTGATCGCGAACGGTGTGTATGAACATCGTCAAAAAAAAAAAAAAAAAAAAAAAAGAAAGAAAATCAAAGAAATAAAAAAGATGATAAGAGAAATGTATGTATTCGCCGGTATGTTTTCGTGCAGGTAAACAAAATGAGTCTCGAGGATTCGTACGACGATCCGGACAAATTTGTGATTCGATCTACGGATCCTCGAAAGCCCGGTCTAGGATTTTATTGCAGCGTAGTAGAAGAAAATGGACCTCGCAGACAGGAATGGGTAGATACGATCACTGCTATCTTACAAACACAACGTGATTTTCTCAAGGCGATACAGTCACCGATTGCCTACCAAAAGGAACTTACCAAAGATCCACTGTAAGCGTCTCTAATTTAACACTGAATTACACTGACTCTCTTTAACACTCGACCTGTGAATATTCGTTCCGACATATTTTTGTATATTTTATATAAAAAAAGAGATACAAGCGCTGTAAGCTAGATAACCGTAGTCGTCACCTAAATCATCACCCTCCTCCTTTTCCTTTTGATTCTTTAGTCACTATTACCCCTAGCACATGATCGACGTTCCTTCGATTATTCAAGGATCTTTTCTTCGTTGTTGCCATTCTTGTTGTTGTTGTTGTTGTTATCGTTGTTGTTCCTGTTAACACATATCATCGTCACTCATCGGAATCATCATCGTTATTATCATCGTTATTCTTCTTCTTATAACGATATGTATTGTCATTATTTATTCCGTCATCACTCGAAATAGAGATATACTTCGTTACTCTTTTTCGATACTTGTATTTTCCAAATGTTCCGTCATCCCCCGTAGTAGCACGAATAACTATACAAAACCTTTACTTTACTTACTACATACATACATACCTTCGACCGAAAAACGATCTATGTAAGGAATATACGCTATCGACGAATTATAAAGTGAAATTCGACTTTGTATTAACGTAATAACTTGTCCTAATTAAACTCCATCTAAAAGAAAGCACAAGAAAAAGAAGAAAAAGAAAAAAAAAAGAATAAAGTGAAAAATATGAAAAATATGAAAAACGAACGTGTCGAGATCGAAAGGAGACATAAAATATTTTAAGAATACCGTAAAGGAAGAACTTATACTTTCAGTCGAGTAAAATTCAAAAACGAAGTTTAGACTTTTAGATAAATTAGAATCGGTTATGCCGAATGTCAAAGTACTTCTCCATTTCCAAATGGGTCACATTTTTGGTCTTTTGTCCCCTCTCCCTTTCTTCTCTCAAGCTCTATGGATCGTTGTATTACTCTTCCACAGCCACCTCTCGCTTCCAAGGCCTGTAAACGAGCGTTAATCCGTTCCAATGTGCATATAAATAGTGCGTGCGTACGCGCGTGTGTGGGTGGTGTCTGGGGATGTGCGTGCGTGAAAATGCCCGCGCGCGTGCGTTTACGTATGTAAGTATTGTATACTTACGTATACGAAAATGCGTACATCGCGTACGGCATACGATGTACAATTCCACGCCTCGGGTGTGTGCCACGCTATTTAATGATATAATTATCGAGAATGTACAATATATTTATAATAATTTTAATAACGTTTATAAATGCCATTATGAGGTATCTGGTGACGAGTACACTGTACATAGTACGTATTAATTCTCGAAAAGCATCAAAAAAAAAAAAAAAAAAAAAAAAAAAAAAAAAAAAAACAGGGCTATAATCAACTCGCGAAACGTAAATATTGTTTAGAATAAACTGTAAAATACGAAGACTGTGATTACAATGCGTCCTTCTTTCTCACGCCTACCTAATGTACCCGTGCATGCGACTAACGGCTTGTTATATTATGATTTTCAGTGAACACAGTACTGCGAGATATAATGTCGGACTCCTTTCTTTTATGACTGTCGTTTCTTTTTCTCCTTTCTATTTTCCACGACTTTTTTTTTTTTGTATCTTCTTGAAACAATCCTATTATTTGTTTCTCCTTTGATTACCCACGAAAGAATTTAATATCGTCATACGATCACATCTTTTCGATATGGTCGTTGAGATTTGTATTCTTTGAAGAGGAAGTGTTAAACGCTCTTTCTTTTCTTAAAGAACGTTTAAGTTTTCATTTCTGTTTCCATTGATGGTAATTGTTTAATCTCACGAACACGCTCACACATACACACAGACTTATTATTTGAATGTAAAATGAGGCCAATTAGAAATATTATTTTATTCGATATTATTATTTCCTGTTATTGTTAATATTGTTAATTTTCTTCCTTCTTCCTGTTGATATCGCACCAAATTCATGTCAAGACTCGTTCGGCTCATATTTGATGTTTTTGACAAACTTTTACTTCCTGATCGATCAAGTCAGATGCAATGATGATCCAAGTGATGCAATGACAATTGACCTACTAGTATTTAAAGAAAAAAGAAAACAAGTATAATGCTAGTTAAGACGAACCTTGACGCGTAGTACTGTGTTTTGTTTTCATTTATAATTTGCTGACATATAGCCGAGTTCCATCAACGGAGCCTGTGGTTCGAGAGACCATATCGGTAGCCCCGACGTTTTCGACAGCATCCCCCGGAATGATGAACAAAGAAAAGAGTATTCCTCAACAGAAGATAACTCGACCGATTCAAAGGACTCAATACGGTGGTTTAGATTGCGAATTACCACGTACGCCGAGTCCGACAAAGAGTAGGCTTAACTTCCTCGATGGATTCAGGAATACTCTGCGCGCACGATCCCCAGTTCGTACTAATTCGATACCGGTGAGATATTTCTTAACGATTTACCGATTTCCATACTGATAATGCTAGCTGGATAATTCGCATTCTATAATTAGTATTCTTGATTGCAGCAAAGGGGCTCTTCTCCTTCTTGATGTCTGTCGCTAACTGCTATGTACTGCATTACCTTCTGTCGTCGCATCCACAAATCCTCGATCTTTTATTGTTAGAGAAATAGACCGAGCGAGACATTATCAGAAAAAGCGTACGATCGGGTCACTATTAGTTGTTGTGTTGTTGTCTTTTGCTAAGTGCACGCACGTTATAACTTTCGATCGGTTAAGAGTGTAACACCGTGAGGTCGAGAAGCAAAAGAAGAAATATTCTCCAACAACTAACACGCTAGCCTACCTTAAATGAAAATATAGGATATAAAGCGACGGTTTTGATAGTATTGCAGTATCCTAGGGTCGTTATTATTAATGTTATTTGCCATAAATATTCAGGCTATTAACAACAAAATAATAATTATAATACCGCTGTATTTACTATTCAAAACCATCGGATCTAATACCATTATTTTTGCTACTGCTGTTACTACATACTACGACTACTACGATTATTACTGCTACTACTACCACCACCACCATATTTACTACACTATTACTGTTTATCTCTCTCTCTCTCTCTCTCTCTCTCTCTCTCTCTCTCTCTCTCTCTCTCTCTCTTTCTCTCTCTTTCTTTTTCTCTCTACTACTGTTACTGCTATGCCGATTTCCACGGCATCAGCCATAGCTACTGTTACCGTTATTAAAATCGTTACGACCACAATCATCACATTCTCTTCATCATCACTGGTCGCTGAAACTGTCGTTACTACTGCTATTATTATTCTATTGCTACTAACTACTACTGTACTATCTGCTACCACTGCATCATCCAGATAACTACTTTTATACTTCTATAACTTTTGGTGAGCATGATAAAGCATTGAATGCGCTACTGTATCGGTAGTTTGTTTGCATGAGAAATTTCATTAAATTTTATAACAATGTACAATTTATAAAAAGAATGAAATGGAAAAACAGTGATTGAAAGGTCGGATTGTTTAGGTCGTTCCGGGTGCAAGAGTAAGATTGGCAGCCGACTGGGGAAAACTACGTGCCGGTGACGAACTTGTCGTTTCTCGTTTGGATGGCCCTGGATTAGTGGTATCACATCATAATGAGAAAGAAGAACTTTGGATACCAGCTAGCCTTGTTCCAAATTTGTCTATAAGTAGAGCGTGGTCCTTCCGTCCGAGCAAAGTAGATTCCAATAAGGATATCGTACAGCCACAAGAAAGATCTCTAGAAAAAAAGGGAGCACCTACGCTCCTAGCTAGTACTAGTCTGATAAAGGCAACCGCTGGCGAAGACGTTAGACTTTCAGTAGAAATAATTAATGTCGAAGCAGCGACCGTTACGTGGAAGAAGGAGGATGAGAAGGATAATCGAATTATTAGAGAAGGCGATCGATATCGACTTGAACAGACCGCTGCTTTTCTCTATTTAGAAATTGTAAGATGTCGTCATTCGGATTCGGGAATATACCGGTGTTATGTTGAACATGACACTGGCTCTTGTTGGACAGAGATTTCCCTTTTCATCACAGGTACGCACAGTACGCAACTCCTCTAACTTTGGACAATTATCAAATAAAATATAACGTAATAGGGTAAACGATGATTTTCAAATAATTGTTTTTAGGCGTAAGTGGTAGTACGTGGGCGCGAGTCGTTGGTTCGACAAAAATCGAAATAGATTGGGAATATTCCAGTGTCGATTCATATAGTATAGAAGGTAGAACAGCACCGTCTCAAACTTGGGTTCTAATGGCAACGGACGTAAAACATCCACCAATGACATTGGAATTACCACCTGGTGCATCTTATAGTTTCCGTGTTGTTGGGAAAAATGGAAATATTACTTCGTCTTCCGCGGAAGTAACGTTAACTGGTTTCGAAGATAACTTAAATTGGGAAACCGAACAATTTATTGGGAGATATTTAGAACTAGATGAATTAGGAAAAGGTAGATTTGCAACTGTGAGACGCGCTAGAGATAAGGGGACGGGTCAAGAAGTAGCATTGAAACAAACCCCACGACACAAACAGCCACGTTCCCTAACTCGAGCCGAGTATGATTTGTTAGCGTCTAGTCATCATGGTAACATCATTAGAGCCTTTGCCCTATTTGAAAATGCTCCACGTCCAGGAATTGACACGATTGTGCTAGAATTGTAAGTTATACCTAGAAATGTAATCCCTTTAAATGTGCTGAACAACGTAACCATTACATTTGGCTTTTTGATTTTACTAGAGTTCGAGGTCCGACGCTCTTTGTTTACCTTAGTAAAAAATCGGATTATACGGAAGGAATGGCTATCAAGTATGCGAGTCAATTGTTATCAGCTCTTCAATGGTTACATAGACGTAACACAGCGCATTTAGATTTAAAACCAGAAAATGTACTGGTAGATCAGGATAGCGGTATAGTTAAATTAATAGATCTTGGCGAAGCTGTAAGGGGCCCAGTCGACGAAGTCGTACCGCCTGCCGATTTGGAATTCGCAGCGCCAGAATTGGTACTTGGTAAACCTACGGGAACTTGTACGGATATGTGGGCTGCAGGTGTTTTCATTTATGTGCTTTTAAGGTGACATATTAATTCATATTATCGATTAAATCAAAATGCTTTTTATATCACTTTATTCTTATCAATTGCAATTGTTAACGACAAAATAGACTCACTTGTTATATTTTTACATTTTAGCGGTGTATCGCCATTTCTAGATGATTCTGTAGAAGAAACGACTGCTAATATATTAAAATGCGATTTCTGTTTTCCCACTGAATATTTCGAAGCCATATCTAACGATGCAAAAGATCTTCTCGGAAGATTATTATGCTTACATGGCGAAGAAAGAGCTACCGCTGAAGCTACTTTAACATCACCTTGGTTTAAGGTAACAAATGATTTTGTGATAAAAAAACATTCATTTTAATGACACGCTGAAAATATTTTTGTTTATAGGCTCCGGCTAGCTCTGCAATATCGTCGATTAGATTGGCCGAATTTACCGAGCGACGTGCACATTGTTCCAAATCGCGACAAGATCCTAATGAAAGATTTTATTCGTAATATTTTAAATAAAGAAAAAATATCTCCAGCGTCCCACCCCTCCCCCTCCAAGTAATTTTAGTACATACTTTGACTTAATGGTACTTAGAAGGATGATAATTTCTTTTTTTTTTGTAAATAATAAGAATTACTCGGAAGATGTACAGCACAAGAACTTGTTTTTATTTATCGTTTTTATTTTACCTATATCTTTAACAAAATATTTTCAACAAAACATATTTTTTATTTTGTTACACTTCGACAGTTTTAACCAATGTTTATACGTTATGTATATTCAAGAGATATTAACATGTTGAATGCCACCAGGGTCACCGATGACCGGCACTCGACTTGGTAGTGACGCCATGGGGGCCACCGGTGACCGGCGCGCCCAGATTGATAGAAATATATATAATTTAAATAAATGACAATACTTATAATTTTTTATTATTATCATCGTTGATGTAGTGGTGTGAAGAAATGAATGCAGTATAAAACATCTGAAAATAGTTTTATTTATACATGAAATATAGTTTTATTATGCGCGCACGTTACGATGAAAATAATAGAAAATTCATCGTGGCGCAACGGACAATAACTGTAAAATTGGCGTGACATTCAACGTGTTAATAGAATATATTGAGAGATAGGAAAATCTTAAAGATCAGTTTGAAGTAGAGAGATAACAAGGATAATAGGTTACTTTTTGAATTTTTATGTACATAACTTTTAGGAAGGAAAAAGATACACTTTGATTTTTTTCTTTTTAAACCTATATTATTTATGATTAAACATTTCCTCGCTTAATAGAACATAGTGTGAAGATTAAATTAGTAATGTTTTCAGTCGAAAATGATGAAACGATTGTATTCCAATGTAAACATAAAATGTAGTACCCTCGAGCTGAATTTTTAACATTTTGTTTCTATAAAAAATAGAAAGAACTTTTATATTTTACGTATTGCATCTCGAAGTAAAATCGTCCTTTCGTCCTTGTTTAAAAAAAAAAAAAAAAAAAAACAGCTCGAGAGAAACTTTTAAATTTAATATGAATATTACTCTTAAAATGTCAAATCAATCGATTTAATAGTTTCTGAGAAATTTTAAGTACCGCTTTCGAAATTTTTTAATTCACTGTTTCGAGAAAAATGTGTTTGAAATTTCATTTCTATTCTTTGTACTTTGATAGATGTTTTTTTTCAAATTTTTTTCTACCACTTGCAAATTTTACATATACACATTCATATAAAATGGCTACATACATAGCAGAATTGCAATAAAATAAAACAATACAGAAAAGTAACGGGGATAAAATAGTTGTTCGATTTGAGAGCATTATCTGACCGCACTATATTATTACTATCGCTGTAACTTCGTAGTTTTTTAGAATTTTTATCTGATCTTTTGATTGAATATTCTTGAAATGTACTTTTAAAAAATCTAAGAAAAAAAATCGATATTTTTGACAAAAAAAAGTCATGTACGCCCTTAGAAAAGAGACTGATCTTCTTACAATAATTTAGATTGAAAGTTCATGCATTCAGCAAAGTTCTATTTGCAAATATCTTTATTGTCAAAAAAAAAAAAAAAAAGCTATATAATGTGCATGCAATTAATTAACTATTCTTTGATTATAGTACAATTATAGAGAGTACATATTTTAAATAATTGTAATGATTCAATTTATGTGAGGATACCTTTCAATATCTGTTTCTTTGTAATCTTAAATCATCATACTTCATAGTTATTGGAAGATATCAATTATCTCTTTACTTTACATCTATTTGTTCTAGTCATAAAGTCCCACATACATTTCTATGTATATAAATATACAGAAATATACAAAGTAAATCAAACATTAGCTTTCAATAAGTTCTTCAACAACAGAATGAACAACATTTTCTAAGTGTATGGATTGTGATTCATGATTAGGACGAGTGGAAGATAATTCCGTATGATTAAAATCTCTACCTATAGATACATCTGCTATTTTTTGTTCTTCTATAGGAGATGTCTTTAAATTGTTGGATTTATCAGCATTATCAACATTAAAGCTAACCATGCGTACATCTTTAATTTCTTCATCAAGCTTTTTTCCCTTTTTTATATTTACACATTGATAACCACTTTCAATATGTAAAGATAAATTTTGTTTTGATGAAAATTGTTCATTACATGAATCACATGAATAGAATTTTCTTCTTGTGTGTGATCTAGTGATATGAAGTCTCAAACCCTGTTTTCTAGAAAAAACTTTTTGACAATAATCACATCTATACCATTGATCATCATTGTGTTCAATAGCACGATGTTCTAAGAGAAGGAATTCATTTTCATAATAGGTAATACAATCCATACACATAGTTCTAACGAGTTTAGGATGATGAGTAATTATATGTGTTTTCAACTGACGTCTTAATCTAAACTTGCTGATACAGAATTCACAAGATATTTTTGTTTTACGTCTAGGTACTTGTCTTTGCAAACATGTAATTTTTTGGTGTTCTATTGCATTTAAAACATCTGTCCAGTGAAGTTCTTCATCACTGTGGCAAGTATCTGTAAGTAATGAAAATACAGTACTATATTTATCACCGGGTGATGTATCTTTCAACAATTTTTCATTCGTTGAGACTTTTTTAGATAAAGATTTTTCACTATCTTTGGTATTTAACAATTTTGGCTTTATTATATTATTACTTTCATGATTCATTGACAATCGGTCATCTTCATTAGATGGTAATATCGGATCAAATTCTATATCGCTAACACAGCCATCTACTTTATTTCTAGTTATATCATAACGGTCTTTATCTAATCGACTTTTAGGAAAAATATGACGCAATGTATTGTCTGCTATATAAATTTGTTGAAAAAACTGAAAGGAATGTTCCAATTTCTTCACGCAATCATAGCACATGTTTAGTGGCAATGTATCTTCATCATCAATTTCTATCAATAATTTTAATTTTGAAAGAAGACTCATTTCAGTATTTTTTTTCTTTAATGTCATATTAACTACATTATTTTTTTTTATAGCACAAGTTCTACACCAGCCTTCCCCCTGAAAAATGGTATTATCTGCTACATTTGCACTTTGTTCTTTAAATTGAAAAAGGTTGTGAGCACGGTTCATATAAGTTTTTGCCGCAACTTGATCAAACTTCGACTCTTGTTCGATCTAAAACATTTCAAAATAATTTAACGGCATATTTATGTATATTTCATTTACATGTATAATTGTATTTAAAAAATGACTCACACAAGATATATCATAAATTCTTCCAACAGTATTAGCACACCAATACGGTTGGGGTACAGCATTTTCTTTCAGCGTTCCCTTGGCTAAATAAGAATCACCTTTGAAATGATTACTACATACAAAAAATTTCATCGATCGTAAAGTTGCAAAGTCGCGTCCAATTAAATATTCATGACCACTGTTTACCAGCCATTTAACGCATAAACCAATATCGCTTACTGGTAATTCGTGAAATATTTGTTCTTTCTCTCGAAGATCACGACAATTGATGTAACTGCACTTTGTAACTTCTTCCATTATATTATATTAAAAATAATGTCACTTATAATTTTTAAAAAAACCCAAATACATTCGCTATATTATCACTTAATATTCGAGACCACATCAGACCACATGGACCGCGTAAAAGCAAGAATGCGAAATTATTCGGAAGGGTGCGCCACTTGCAAAATTTTAAAACGTGTTAATTTATAATTTACAGAATTGTTTGAAAGATATTAATTTTTAATGTATTCATTTGGAGTTTATTTCTAACAAACATATTTACCTTTCAAACTAATATTGCATTCTTGATCGAATTGTTTTATAATGTCACATTTAATGTATCCGATAACTATACTACATTTGTCGCCACAATTGAGATAGTAATATTTTTGAATTAGTCATTCGATCATTCAAATCATTTAAGATTTCTAGATAAGAAGAATAGAGGAAGGAAGGAGTATCAATTTCTTTAAAAAATAAGAATTAATTAATGAAACCAATCGCCATTCTTGTTTTTCGTACGCTACAACGCGATTGGTTTAATCAACGAAGGGTACAACCAATAAAATCGCTAGTAGAAAGGATAAGGTTGTTTATGTATGATATACTATCGATGTTGGAGGGGTCATAGAGAGCCCCGAGAACGCGCCCTTGACAGTGACGTTCCTGTTTTAGTGTGAAATGATGGTAGTAGTAGTAGTGGGGGTAAAAGTGAGGCTACTTCGTACCGGCACCGCCTGCACTGACCGGCTGGTGTCCGTGATCAGCCGGGTGAAGAAACGTGGAACAGAAGTAAGGACGAACGAGAGCGTCGGTTTCGTTTATCGGAAGGCTCGCTATCTCCATCGTTCTTGGTTCGACAATCGTTTCTCGACGACTCTCTCGTAAAGTGTGCTGTTTTTGTCTGTCTGTCTGTCTGTCTGTCTGTCTGTCTGTCTATCTATCTATCTATATATATATATATATATCTATCTATCTATCTATCTATCTATCTATCTATCTATCTATCTATATCTTCCTCTCTTTCTCTCTCTCTCTCTCTCTCTCTCTCTCACACACACACACACACATGCGCGCGTTCTTTCTCTTTCTCTCTCGAATCTCTCTTGGTGTCTAGGGGGAGACATAGGCGCCGTGTGACAGCGATAGGAAACGAAACGAGACGAGACGGGACGGGACGGGACGGGACGGGACGGGACGGGACGAGACGGGACGAGACGAGACGAAACGAGACGAGACGAGACAAGACGAGACAAGACGAAGACGTGATCATCGCACGCAGTAATTTTTGTTAGGTCAGGGCAAAACCCTCGAGATCTTTCTTTTCCAAAGCTCACGCGCTTTTCCATGTCAACGACACGCGCGCTTATACCAAAGCCAGCGTGCTACCCCCCGCGCAGAGGAGCCTCCTCCATCGTCGCCCCCGTTGCCGTCGTCGAGCGAGCACTCCACGTCGTCGCCTCGGTCGTCGTCGTCGTCGGCTCGCCGTCGTCGTCGCCGTCGTGCGCGTCGCGCCGGTGGGAGGCTCCTACGTTGATCTCCTCCCGATCGACGTTGTCAGATTCTCTTGCAAGGAGGAGAAGGAAGAGAAGGAATAACACCAAAGGTAATACGTCTTGCAAGTCAAGGGTCACTGCTGGCATCGACGTTGCCGTCGGCATTGACGTCCTTACAGGACTGAGGACGTTAGTGGAAAAGAGGAGGAGGAGGAGGAGGAGGAGGAGGACGACGACGTCGTGGAGGCACGCCAACGTCGCTCAAGCTGCGAGCCTGAGATGAGCGACCATGGCTGCATACACTTGAATAATTTCAAAGCAGCGAAGGGCATCCAGCCGTACAAAGTGATACACTCCTATTTCGTGACCAGCACATCAAACGAGGCACGCGTAAGGAAGGTGCGACTATCTTTTTTTTTCGCGTGGCTCACCATTCAACTTAAACTATTAATTATTACCTTCTTATTATTCTTTATACTTTTATTCTTATCACTTGGCGATTCCTGCCAATTTTCTCTTTCTTTTTCAACCTCCCTCTATCTTTTTATACATATGCGTGTATATATATATTATATATATATATGCGCAATATATATTATATATATCTTACCTATGCATGACAAACGCGCCGTCGCTACCTATCTTTTTTTTTCTTTTTACCTATCATGCGCTAGTTAGTTTTCCTTATTTTTTTTCCAACCATCGAATTTCCCTATGTTTGGGGGAATTTTTTATTGTGGACTCCGTTGTTTACATTTTGTTATGAACAAATTTAAGAAAGAAAAGAATGCTCGTTTTATTTATGCGCAATCCTTTTTATATCCTGGTCTTGTTCACTATCTTTTTTGGATTTTATTTATCTTTATCTCCCTTTTCCTCGCCACATTTATCCTCTCTTTATCTTCGATCTTGTCTCTGGCTCTCGACTGCTTGAGTCATAGACCATGTAGATGATGATAGAAAGACCGACGACCTAACGTAACATCTGTTTTATGTTGCTTTGTAGTATCGTGTATGTATGTATGCTACTTCACATTTTTTTTCGGTTATGTGTGTTTCATTCACATTTTCCAGGGACGGAACATTGATCTGCGTACCTTTAGCTTTATTATAAATAATGTATCAATGTTATTGTTTTAATCGTACTTATAAGATTTTGCGGAACTTGAACTGCAAATTATAGAGTTTTGTAAAAGATAAACATCTAGATAACACTATTACGTTTTTACAATTTGTATTTACTTTTCGAAAACGTTACGTCGACTAAATATCTCTTCGATTGTCGATGTGTTTTAAATTCACCCGGAAAACAAAATAATAGGAAGTTCTTTTTTTTTATGGCTAATTTTTTATTCCATCGGATTTTTGATTCGCAGAAATAAGGATATTGAAAATTTATAATAATATTAATTTTTGTATTTACACATTTAATGTAACATTTATATATAATAATTAACTTTATTTTGCAGGCTGTAAGCTGCTTGTGTCATACTTGTAAAACTTACAAAGATCGTCTTCATTCTTGTCTCCATTGCATATTTTTTGGTTGCTATGTGAAGGGTCACATACAGGAACATGCAAAAACAAAGAAACATTTTTTAGGTAATATATTTAATGAATATATTTATATTGTAATTATTAAGAATTTAATGATGTTATTTTATATTGCTCAATAAAATATTAAAAATGTTAAATTTTTATGCATGTTTCAGCTGTGGATTTATGTTACGGTAATATTTTGTGCTTCCAATGCGGCGATTATGTTTATGATAGAGAATTGTTATCTGTTGCTAAAGCACAATGGAGTGAATCAGCAAAATCATTGAGCTTTGGAGAATTTTATCGTGCTTGGGAACCTACTCAAATAGAGGCAGAGTTATTGAGAAAACATCCACGGCGAAGGCGTGTTGTAGAAAATTCGACAATAGGTACTTTTTCATAGCTATATATGGCTACTAAATGTAGAAAAACGTATATTTATTAATATGTAAGAAATAATTTGAAAGTAAAATCATATCATATAAGATATTGACACAAAGTTTTTTGATGCTTTAGGTCTAAGAGGACTTATAAATCTTGGCAGCACATGTTTCATGAATTGTATTGTACAGGCATTGATACACACTCCACTATTACGAGACTACTTCCTGGCTGACCGTCATCACTGCCCACAACCCACTCGCTGCCTAGTCTGTGAAGTGTCCCACCTTTTTCAGGAATTTTATTCTGGTAGTAAAGCACCTTTAACGCTTCATAAACTACTTCACTTAATCTGGACACATGCGAGGCATCTAGCAGGGTATGAACAGCAAGATGCGCACGAATTTTTTATCGCTACTTTGGATGTCTTACATAGACATTGCGAAGCTGCACCAATTTTGGTAAAAGATAACCCCCATCACTGTAATTGCATTATCGATCAAATATTTACTGGTGGACTTCAGAGTGATGTTGTTTGTCAGGCATGCAAGTACGATGTTATTTATTGTTATTAAAAATCATTGGAATCCATTTAACATGTATATATATATATATATTCACTATTGCTTATTATTTTTTAGTGGAGTTTCGACTACAATAGATCCTTTCTGGGACATATCTTTGGATTTAGGTACCGCGGCTGGCGCATCAGGATCCGATAATTCTGGACCTCCTACCTCGTTATTAGATTGTTTAGAGAGATTTACGCGTGCAGAACATTTAGGCTCTAGTGCAAAAATTAAATGCAGTAATTGTCAAACTTATCAAGAAAGTACGAAGCAATTAACAATGAAGCAACTACCGATCGTAGCTAGTTTTCATCTGAAGCGATTTGAACACTCCAGCATTCAAGACAAAAAGATCTCTACATTCATTTCATTTCCGGAACAATTAGACATGACTCCTTTCATGTCACACAGACGTAATGGTAATAATAATAGCGCTATGATCGATGGCTTGCCGAAAAATGGAGAAGATATGGCGTTCAGCGACAATCGATACTCATTGTTTGCTGTAATAAATCACGAAGGTTCTCTCGAGACAGGACATTATACAGCTTTCATAAGACAGCAAAGAGATCAATGGTTCAAATGCGATGACCATTTGATAACAAGAGCAAAATTAAAAGATGTCTTAACTAGCGAAGGGTGAGTTAATAATCATAAACAGAATGTACAATTATATTATGATTAAGGAACTGTAGAAAGATCGTTTTGTTTTTTCAGGTATTTGCTTTTTTATCATAAACAAATTTTGGAATATGGACGAAATAGTAAGGTGTAAATGTTTAATCGTATAATTAATTTATTTATCACGACTAATGATGGGCGATAGACTTAAGTTCTTAAACGTATTGAATTTCTTAATGTATCAACAGACACGCATAATTATGAAGTTTTAATATTGAATGATGTTGAGAATATTGAGATTGAAGTTATCTACAAAATTCTACATATTTAACTGCAGATAAGGCATATAATGCCATTGAAAATGCAAATAACGTTATTATCGATCTATACGTTAGTATCAGATTAATAACAATTGAAAAGCAAACGAAAAATAACAATTACAATTTAACTGTAAAAGTAAAAGAAAATTGCTTTATTAGTATAGATGAATGTGACGTTATCTAAACTTTTAATTGTAAATTATCAAAGTATACAAAGTAAGCGTGTTTATATGATTTGTTCCGTGTCGATATATTTTTGCGTTTGATGAACTAAGCTGAGTGCCTCTGGCGATCACTTCCCTTGTTTGTGTCCTAAATAATAATGTAAGGATAGTTTTAAGATTAGCTCAATTTTTTTAAATGACAGATCACAATTTTTGTATGTCGCTGACTGTTATATTTCTGACCTGATATGTCTATACATAAGACGCCAAGGGTAGATGACACCGTACTTCGTTAATTATCATATTAAGAATTCAATTTATTTAAATTCGTTAACAAATTAAATTCTCGACCTAAAATACACTTGCAATTTGATTTTTTTTATTCGAGGTACGTTGGGTCAGCAGTCCTTGGATGAAACAATTTTGTACAAACGTATTGCGAGGAGGATAATAATTTTATCCAATTAAGGCGAATCTTTTCGCTCGACTGTATATAATAAAATCACTGTTTATCAAATTTTTTGTGGTTGCCCGTTGTACCTTTTTTTTTTTCTTTTAAATGTCGTGATGTCGATTTTAAAGATGTTTAATTAGAAAGGATGCGTTTTTGTAATTTATCGCGTGGGAATATTTTTTGTAGTGAGAAATGCGAAGAGAATACAATTTTAATTCTTTAGTGGTAGTAGTTTCTGCTTTAATAGGTTTTTTTTTATTTTTCGAAAAGAAAAAAGGAAGAAACAAAGAAAGCAATCCTAACCGAAGTGCCAAATGTTCATTGCACTTTTCGTTCTCGTCTGTTTCTATGTTAAAACTAGCAATTTATGTTATTGTACTCTACTTAAAACGGGTTTCCGTATTGTGTTCATTGACAAGGATATTACGCGAGGTACATTGTCCCATGAAAGCAATTTCCTATGCGTTCATCGGGAAATTGATATCAAGTGGGACATATGTCATAAATTAGATGCGATAGATCAATGTAACGATCAATCTAAAAGTTTTAAAATGCAAAAAATAAATAAATATGTAATAATTACATATTCAACGTACGATCCTCTGTCAACAATTGTAAACCGAAGTGTTACTACATAAGTTTAATTCTATTTCGAAGCGTATGTAGATAAAAGAAAAGAGATGATGAAAGATCTCGGTCGATGGTATTATGAAATAATACAAAGAGATAATAATTGCGTGAACTAATGTCACCTTGGGGACATACTGATTAACCATAAAAATTGTCACAACTGCACAATATACTCACTCGTGTAATTGTTAGAAATATGACCGATATGCTTCATGTTTTGAGAATTAACACTCTACACAGCAGTTGTAACACTTCCTATAAGGCTGAATTAATCGTATAATACAGAAATAAAATTATATTTCATCGAAAATAGATCTTTTATTTTAAAATATGCTTCTATTTTATTTTTTGTTTGTCTTAATGTTCACGTTCCAAAAATTCATTATAGATTTTCATAAAATCGTAAATATATATATATACATATAGTTATATATATATATATATATATATATATATATATAACTATATGTATTTATTTGCTTCTTTCAATCGTAGGACGCATAACCGATCATTCTATTAGTCGTTATTTGTTAAATTATGTAAACTGATAGTTTAGTATTGTCATTGATATATAAAGTAACAATTATACATACATATGTATTTTGCTTGTATTTAAATTTAAGTGGCGCGAATACCTCGTATTTCCACGGTTATCGAATAAACTATTGTCGATGGAAAAATAACTAAGTAAATAGAAGTGACATAAGAGAGCATTGTAAATATAAAATGTTTATTGAAAATTATTTTTTATTAATTGTAAGCGCGCATAAATTTTTACAGCTGCATCAATTAACGTCATAGTGATGGAGAAAAGATGGACGCCTTGACGTTTGGCTCGCACAGGTAAACAGTCGATCGTGTTAGAAATTTTTATGAAATCTTTTTAATTCGTAAAATGTTATGTTCTGGAAAAATATAATTTATTTTCCAGACTTGTTCACCTTGATTTGAAGGGCGCTCCTCCGCGAGTTAGTTATTTCGAAAAGGTTTGTCGAGCAAATAAACAATCGCTTCTGTTTATATACTTTCATACGTACATATCTATGTTACGCACATTCTCCTTTTAAATAACGCACTGCGATAACAGATCCTAACCTTATTTTTACAACTAATAGAAACATACTTTCATTTATTATTGCATGGACAAACCTTAGTTTTCCTTCATTCTTAGATTTATTAAAGGAAAGAAAGAAAGGGAAACAACCATTCTATGTATGTAAATTTGGCGCGACAATGGAATGTGCGTCACGCACGAATGCATAGTAACGTGATTCATTCAAACTTTGAAAAAAAGTTAAGTGACACTTGAAATATTTATTTATATACAATTCTTCGTAACTAAATCGAGTTTTAGTTAATTGTTGTTTATGATTTAATTGCTTAAATTAAAAAAAAAAAAGAGATTATTAGATTTTACTTGCATGGTAAATTTAGTTATTATAATGATATTTTGAAATTTGTTTTATTGCGTGAAATGAATTAGTATTTACGCATATAATTATATAAATATAATATATGTTAACATATAATTGCATTAATAATATAGCCGATAATTATTATTTATATCGTGCATTACAGTTATTTCCTTTAATAAGAGCATGGGGTGCTACTGGGTTACTCTTAGAATGGGAGGATACCTTCCCGTACAATCGAGAGCTTACTCCAATAGGAAGCAACAGACCGATCAATTTGGCAAGCGGATATACAGTTCAAGAAGCAAGACAAATCTTACAGATAGCAGGAGATTGTGGTTTGGCAGTAGTACCATTGGTACAAACTTTTGGACATATGGAGGTGAGTAAACGAATGACAGTAAGAACGAATATAATCAAATTTTAACTTATATCTATGCGTTATTGCAGTTTGTTCTGAAATGTGATGAATGGCGATCTTTACGTGAAGTAGAACACTTCCCAAGCTCTATATGTCCATCTAATCCACGAACTTTACCATTGGTAACATCTTTAATTCGTCAAATAGTGACCTTTCATCCAGATATACAATACTTACACATAGGTGCTGATGAAGTCTGGCATCTTGGTCTTTGCTCTGTTTGTACCAAACGGGCTGCAGCTAGTAAACATGGGAAACCATCCTTATATTTGGAGCACATTTTAGCAATTGCACAATATGTACAAGAGACATATCCCTATTTAAAGATAATAATCTGGGATGATATGCTGAGGTCGATAGACTTTCAGGTGCTGAAAGGTATTTGGATTAATTCTATTTATTAAACGATTAATATTTTTTTCAATTACTGAAATTCTATCATTTTTGTTTGTAGAGCATTATATAGGGAAATATGTTGAACCGATGATTTGGCACTATAACCCTAGAGATAATTTTGCTCTACCTCAAGGTATAGTCTGATTTATTTATGCAAATAAATACAATAAAATTATAAATCAATGTTCTTCTCAGATATATGGGACAAATATAGCACTATATTTCCAAACATTTGGGCAGCAACTGCATTTAAAGGTGCTACTGGGTCTTGTCAACACATCCCTATAATTCGAAACCATATAAGCAATCATGAGAAATGGCTAGAAGAATTAGGCATTAATGTAAATAAAGTTCATGAATTTCGTGGCACAGCATTCACCGGATGGTCAAGGTAAATGTTTCATAAATTATACGTAATAATAGTTTCTTGGAAATTATTTTTGTACTCAGGTATGATCATTATGCTACAATGTGTGAGTTATTGCCTACAGCAATACCATCATTAGCACTATGCTTAAAAGTATGGCTCCATGGTTACTCAGAACAAGTGCATATTCAAGTTGCTAAGAGCTTAGGATACATAGATCATCCGTTACATATAATACCTCAGCCACGACCAGCACCAATACCAAATAATTTATTGTTTCCTGGATGGCAAGTGGCAATTGGTATTGAGTGGTTCATAAATTTTAAAACTAAATATCACAATATTATAATCAGTGAACAGTAAGTATAAGGAACTTTGTAGAATAGATTAGCTTTATTTGTTGTATGACTTTTATAAAATATTATTTCATATATATATATATATATATATATATATATATATATATATTATATGCATTTTATATGAATATAAATTTAAATAGAATATTAACTTGGATGAATCCATGGCAAGTTGCTAACAATCATACAAATCCTATGCAATTGGAGAGTTTAATACCTGCATTCACAGAGTAAGTATTATATCACTTCATGACATAGCTTTGTTATATGAAAATTATTGTAGTTCATAAAGTTTATTTAATATATAGTTTGTTATTGGAGTTATCATCTTTGGAGGGATATTTAAGAGTTCAAATGGAAAGTATCTTCTTTCCACTTATGATTGATGAATGGATGGGCACAAATCTTCAGCCAATGAAAGTAAAACTTACAGAGTTGAAACAAATTACAGAAAACCAGCTTAAGTTAAGCACTCGCACGTAAAATTTATTGAGTATATTGTAGTATGTCTATTTTTGATCTCGGAGAATAAGTTCGGATATAAATGATTCATAAAAAGTAGAGTATAGAGCATAAAAAATATATAAGAAAGTAATAAGGAAGAAAAATATAAATAAATATTGTATAATATGAAATATTCCTTTTAGATGTAATAAAGTTAGAATAGGCTTCAAAGAGTATAATGTCATGCAAGTGACATACAATGTAATTTTATAAGAAGAAGAAAAAATAATTATTTTAATACTTCATTTGAACATGAATGAATCTATGAGAGCAACTACATTATTTGCTATCATACTTTGTCATATCGTAAACTCTGCTGTGATATTTGGCTATGAAAGATAGTAACATTAAATCCTATCTATCCATTTCTGCTTCATCTCTCCCACTAGCTTGTAGAATTTAAATGACATCTATAAACAAAAAGTACAAATGATTTTTGTACTTGTGATTAACATTACTAGTATTATTTTTGAAAATAAAATGTAATAGTATTAAAAATACTAGGACACAGGCCATTATTTTTTATAGAAAATTTGATGTATTTAAAATTATTTGTCAAAATGATTGTAATGTATGTCACGCATGTATATTTAATGTTTTTTAATACTGCATGATAAATCTGTTTCATTTTAAATATGTTTATTAATGTACAATAGATCTTCTGTAAAGCAAAAAAAAAAGAAAAATAAAGTAATATAAATAAAGTAATATAAAATTAAATCAGAAAATTGAAATAAAAGTAATAAACATCTAATTTATTTGTATAAGTGAGATGACAAAGGAAATATTTTCTAGTTACAAAAATAAGTAGAGTGACATTTGTTTTTAGAATATTATAACATCTATGGCCATATTGCATTTTTTATGAAAAGATTTGTCAAATAATTACTACATCTACTAAAGTTCAATATACATATAAAAAATTATGCAAAATGTTAATTTAACATTAATTTAAAACAGTATGTTTTCATATTATTAATTAAAATGTATTATCAAGAAGTATAAAATCATGTCACAGCTCCAGGATCGTGATGAACAAGAAGCTCTTAAACAAGATGAATTTTTTAAAAAAACATTAATCAGTGTGAAGCCTTTTATATTAAATCTAACATCTGTGACTGATGCTCAATTATGCAAAGTTTGGCTTGACAAACTTAGTCTCTCTTCTTCTCAACGCAGTCTTAGAAATGAGTATCTTCTAGAATTATATCAGCAATTAAAAAGAGGTCATTTAGGAGGCATATTTAGTGAACCTCCACCTTCAGGTTCTCTTATACCATTACCTAAATCATATCGCATGGTAATCTCATATTCATGTATTTATATAAATTAATTATAATATAATAACCAACGTATAATATGTTTAAATTTTACTTAAAATATAGTTATATCAATTTTTTCTTAATTAAATAATTATATGATTTAGGTTTATATTAGTTCATCCTTAAGTGATCTGTCAGAATTTAGTACAACGTCATATCACAAATATGAGCGAACCAATGACTATAAGATGTGTTCACAAAATACTACATCGAGAATACAAGATACAAATTCTACAAATACAAGTCAATGTTTATCTACATTTAAACCATCTTCATCAGTTCAATTTTATAATGATAACATAGTAGATAGAGGTCACTTTAGAATACATAGGCATGATACTAATTCACTGATTGCTACCATTAAAGAGTTACAAATGCAAAATAAATCTTTACATCGAGAATTATTAGAATATCAAGAAATTAATACAATAAATAAAAATTTACATACTAATATAAGACATCTGACTTCTGAAGTTACTGCACTGAAAGCTAAGTGAGTGTAAATGTAAGCTCTATAGATTTTTTACATTCAAAGAAACTATAAGATTATTTATAACAATATATTTATATAAGAAGAATATAACATTAATTTATTTTATTAGATTATTAGAGACACAAAAAGTAAAAAATGTTCTAGAATCTACTCACAAAGAAAATATTCAGCAGTACAAGAATAAAGTTGCGGAACAGTTTTCTAAACTTAAATTTCAGTTACATGAGGCTGAATGCAAAAATGAAAATTTAAATAATAATTTACTTACAATGTCGCAAGAGTTGGATAAAATTATTCATGATAAGGTAAGAAGTAAAATATACTGAATATAGAAAAATAAGATTTTTAATAGTTTTTCCTAAGGAAGAAGAGATTAATGCAATAAAGAAGCAATGTATGGATAAATTAGAATCTATGCGCCAGCAATATGAAGTTCTTTTAAAAGTAAAAGATTTAGAAATAAATACACAGGTAGATTTAATTCGTCAGAAGGATTTGGAATTATCCAAAAAGGATGAAGAAGGAAATAAGAAAACTGAATTATTGACAAATAAAATTAAAGAGATGGAAATCAAGCTTGAAACAGAGACAAAAGATGTAATTATTTATAAGTAACAGATCATTGGATGTTACCTTTTATATTAATTGATTTAAATATATATTTTCAGGATGGTAAATTACGAGCTATGTTAACAGATCAAAATGCAATAATGAGACAAGAATTTGATAAGATAAGAAGTGAAATGGAACTTGTATCTCAAAATCAAAATGAGAATTTAGTTTCTAAAATGATAACATTGAAGAAGACTATATTAAAGCTTCAGAAATCGAAGGACAAACTTGCATACGATTATGAAAAAAAAATTAACCATATCCTTAAGGTTATAATATTTACAATTAATATGATCTTGTAGTTCAATTTTGTTTAAAATTTATTTTTTCTGCAATACAGAACAAAGATTTGGAAATTAAGTCATTATATATACAATTTCAAGGACAAAAGACTGATTTATGTACATCTCTGTGTTCAGAAAAACAATACGAATTAAATTCTCTTGTTGATTCTTTAGAAGAAAAATATAAACTGCTTCTTGTAAAGGCTGATGCAACAGCTGAAAATCAACGTCAGAATTACCTTAAGGTAGAATTATTTAATTTGTTTAATTATATGCTTTCTCTAATCATTGAGTATTGCTTATACAAATATTTTTTTTTACTTAACATTTTTTAATATATATAATTTTTTTTTTATTAAAAATATCTTAAAATTTTCAGAAAATAAGCATATTAGAAAATGAACTGTGTCAACTGAAAGAAAAAATTCGAAGTAATGATTAATGAATATAATGGTAATGTATTGTTATTACTATTTTTAGTGTTTATGTAATAATATCATATATATTAATAAAAGGACGCGTAAGTACATTATTATTTTAATCTACATTTATTATTTTTATTATTAAATTCTAAATGAATAAAACTGAATAAATAAATTCAAGAAAACCATAAATGGACTACACATGATCATATTATAGAAGAATTATCTAAATAAATAATATAACTTCATCGTTCGTTTCAAATTATTAGAATTTTGGCGCCTTTTATGAAATATGAAGCAATAATTAGTAATGAGGTTATGAGATAGATATCGTTTAATTTGGCAATCCTGCTTGTCATGTTTATGTTGGTTTCTATAGCAACCTATTTGACAACAAAATCAAATTGGGTTCGATTCCAATAACATTATACTTTCTGATTGTTATAAACTTTATAATAAAGCGTAATCATTTGTGAAAAAGAAAATAGTGAAATATTTCGATTTTGTACTTCACCAAATATCTTTTATATAAATTAATATATTTTGTGATCAGTAATATTTTAATTAATGAACAGTGTATATACGTATACATATAATCTTGTTGGTTTAAGATATTTTTGAAGACAAAACATGATCAAAATGATAATTAAAAAATATCTTATAATTATTTTTATGTAAATTTTTAAACATCTACAGTTATATAACAAATAAAAAGATGTCTTTATACTTTGATACAAGAGTGCAAAATCCAGAAACTGCTTCAATAAGTACTCACGCAACATGGCATCCTAATTATCCACTGTTGGCTGTAGCAGCATATTCTCAAGACAAAGGAGGATTTGTAACAGTTTATGACGATCAAGGGGAGCCTTTACAAGACGTAGAATCTTCAAGACATTCTGTAGCTCAGGTGACAGCTCTTGGTTGGCATCCTGATAGAAGATGGCTAGCTGCAGGATGGGAAAATGGAGAGCTACGGGTTAATAATTTTGTAATCTTATAAACAAAAATTTACAAGCATAAATCCTTTCGTTATGCGATATTCGTATATTAATCAATTATATTTGTATAATTATTTAAATACAGATATGGCCAGGTGATACAGGTAGCACTGAATTTAATGTGATAATAACGCCACATCATGATCCTATAACAATTTTGCAATGGAGTCCACGTGGAAGTCGATTGGTGTCAGCAGATGCTGCTGGTTCTATAATAGCTTGGAAAATTGATTCTAGAGGCCAATTGCTTATGGTTTTTCATCATGAATTAAAAGGATCTTTCATGCATATTGCGTTTATTCCAATGAAACCAAGCATGGATTATAGGTAATTTGGATTATTTATGAAATGAAAATAACATAATTATTATTTACTTAGATGTTTCATATATGTAATATGGTAAATAAAATTTAGTGATTTGGCAAAAGCTGCAGTAGCTGGAGATGAAAGAGCATTAGATTTATTCAGCTATTGGCGTCCCAGAACTGCCGCACCAACATCTATTCCAACTCGGAAAGATAATCATGTTTTTTATATTGGAACTTCAAATGGAGTTATATATTTTATTGATGCTCAAGGACAATGCACGGAAGTTCTCAATACGGATGGTGTTACACTCCACTTTTTATTGCATCATCAGCTAAGAGATTCTATCATAATTATGACAGAAGGTTTAAATATTGGATACTACCAAACGGATCCAATTACTGGACAACTAACAGAAATAACTAAGGTACTTGCAAAATGATCAATAAATTTTCAGTAAATATCCGTGTATATTTATTATTTTATACTTTCAATAAGGTGAAACTTAGCGGTCGAAGTGATATACCTCGTAGCGGTCCTGCTATATGTTGGGCTGGCGGTAATACACTAGCTGTTCTAACTGGAGAACTGGGAGTTCGTTGTTGGGATCTTCACACTGGAGATACATATGTTCTATCACCACCTGATTCATTGACTGGTAATCTTGCCACACCTCAGGAAATCTGTACAAGTTTATCTTTTTGCAAAAATAATGGTATTTGTCATACATTATAATTCACTAAGATATATATATATATTTTTTTTTGATATAATATCCATCCATATTTTATAAAATATAATATAGATACATTAGCTGCTGGTACGAATTTGGGTACAATTTATTTATGGAAAGGAAAAGTTGCAACTGACTCTGATGAAAATCGTTGGCCTAGTATTCCAGAGTCTTGTACAATTCATGGTACTGTCAAACAATTGATGTGGGGTGCAGCCTTATTAAGAAATCCCCTTCTAGCGGTCAACTGTATTACAAACGTTTTTATTTTGCATCAACAATCTATGTGTGCTGCATACAATGACGGGGTTTGTGCAAGCCAGCTTAGTCCAACACAAATTTTACTGGAAGTAGATGGACAAACGCATACGCTCAAAACCGACATCCAAGTACAGATCGTCGCTGTGAATAAAGAATATGCAGCTGTTTCGTCTAGTAGACAAGTCGTAGTTTATAGGATTAATAAGGATGATGTGTTAAGTGCAAATATTATAGGAAGTTTTTCTTGTGATACTGAAAAGATGTTGATTTATGAACATACATTGATTATCTTGACGCCATTGGTTATTCAATTGCGCTCAACAGAAGGTTCTATCACACAAACATTACCTACAATGCCGGAGGAAGGAGAACCGATTACTATGGACCTTACAGGTCGATATTTGACAGTCGCGTCATTAAATGGTATCTTAAAAATTTGGGACTTAAGTAAAAGGGAAGTCGAGCTACATACTAGGGCTATGGCAACATACGAAGCCATTAATGACTTTGCTGAAATTATTGAAGCTAAATGCAATTCGGATTGTCGATGTGTGTCTATTACTGTTGCTATGGCCAATCTAATGCCTAGTTCAATCCTTTATGTATGGGATATAGAAAGTGATCAAATGCATGAATTTGATTTTGCCAGGTCAGATGATACGATCGACGATGAATCTACACTGTAAGTAATAATGGTAAAGAATGTAATAACTTTTCAATATTCTGTCAATTTATTGATTTATTTTTTATGTTTCAGAGCTATGAAATGTAGAGGTAGATTGGTTACAGCTCATTGCTGGGATTTTGAAGACCCTAGGCTCTTGGTTTGTCGTGCACAAAAATTGGAAACGCGAGAATCTAAAACGTCATCAAAGTCGACCAAAATTGATGACGAGGTATGATGCACGTTTTTTTTTTTTATTTATTACTAGTTTCTAAACCGTTACATTTATTCAATTAAGGATTCTCATAATTTTTAGGCTGCCGTAGTATTTGTTTCACTATTTGCCACTTCTGATTACGGAATTGCCATACAAGACGTAAAATCAATAGAAGACGAGAACTGCCGATTATTGGGCGTACAATCGCCCCATATAATAATTTTAAATTCTGAACAAGTACTTGAAAGGGATAGTAAAATTATGCGATTACTTATGAGAGACTTCGAAGAGCTTGAAGACTGCGATCCTGTTACTAAAAAAGCTGTTCTAGATTTTAGTTTTCATATTAGCGTGGCCAATATGGATGAAGCCTTTAAAGCTATAAAAACTATTAAAAATGAAGTTGTTTGGAAAAGTTTAGCAAGAATGTGTGTAAAGACCAAGCAATTGAATATGGCTCTGTTATGTTTGGGACATATGAAACAAGCTAAAGCGGCAAAAGCATTGAAACAAGCAATGCAGGATGACAGTTTAAATTTAGAGACCAAAGTTGGCATATTAGCGGTCGAACTTGGATTGTATGTAAGTAATTCATTTTAGATTAACAAAATTATAATCCGTACTTAAAGAGTAAGTATAATATACATAGAATGTTCAACAGAACGATGCTGAACGTCTTTTTCGCGAAGCGAAGAGACTCGATCTATTGGGTAAACTTTTGGAAGCTCGTAATAAATTTAAAGAAGCCATTGAATTAGCATCGAACGAAAACAAAATTCGGGAAAAGACGAGTTATTATAATTATGCAAAGGTTCTTGAATGGGAAGGAAAAGTTGTGGAGGCGATCGATATGTATACAAAAGCTGATTGTCACAGATCTGAAGTACCAAGAATGTTGCTTTCAAGACCGAGAGAACTTGCAGGGTATCTAAATAACTGCGACGATCCGTAAGTATTATGCATGTACAATTTAAATACTTTTGTTTTTTTTTTCTGTTATAAAAAATTATCTCGTAACATTTTAGTCAAATAAAAAATTGGCATGCACAGTACATAGAATCTACCGGAGATATGGAAGGAGCTTTGCGTTTATACGAGCAAGCCAATGATACGTTGTCCATGACAAGATTATTGTGTTATTTCAATAGAGAAGATGAAGTATGTGATCTCGTATTAAGAACGAACCATGCTGCATCTGCATATCACTTAGCTGCGCATTATGAGTCGAAAAATAATGTATCGCAATCTATCCATTTTTATACGATAGCAAAGGCATATACCAACGCAATTCGTTTGTGCAAGGTAACGTATATGTGTAAGTGTTGTTGCTTAATTACATACTGTCAAACAATGTTTAACATTCGTATTTTATTAGGAACATCACATGTCCGAAGAATTGTGGCCTTTGGCGGTTTTAGCATCCAGGCAATCGCAAATAGAAGTTGCGAAATATTACGAAGAAAATGAACAATTGGATAGAGCTGTCCTGCTTTATCATAAAGCTGGTTTATTGCATAAAGCATTGGATATAGCTTTTAGGACACAACAATATAGTGCATTACAGCTTATTACTATGGACGTTAATGCCGATTCCGATCCTGCCCTTATCGAGAAGTGTGCGGAGTATTTTGTACAAAACGAACAAATAGATAAAGCTGTCGATTTATTTGCTATTGGTAAAAAGTACATGGAGGCATTGGAATTGATGCAAAAGCATAATGTAACGTTAACCGAAGATCTTGCAGAAAAAATGACAACGGAGAAAGTAGAGAACGATGCGGAACACGAGAAGAGAAGGATCAGTACGTTAGAAAAGATCGGTGAAATAGCGTTCGATCAAGGAAATTATCATTTAGCTACAAAAAAGTTCACGCAAGCTGGAAACAAGTTGAGAGCGATGAAAGCTTTACTCAAATCCGGCGATACGGAGAAGATTTGTTTCTTCGCACAGGTTTCAAGACAAAGAGAGATTTACATAATGGCAGGGAATTATTTGCAGTCGTTGGATTGGCAAAATCAACCGGAGATTCTGAAGAATATCATTAATTTTTATTCGAAGGGCAAAGCGATGGATTTGCTAGCTAATTTCTATGTGGCCTGTGCCCAAGTGGAGATCGACGAATTTCAAAACTATGAAAAAGCTTTGGATGCGTTGAACCAAGCGAGTAGATGTCTTGCTAAAGTAATGGCACCGAGAGATCCTGATCTTCATAAAAGGGCTACCGACTTAGTTAATAATAGAATGGCAGCGATAAGACGTTACATAGATATTAAAAAGTATGTGAATATTTTTTCTTTTTTTTTTTTAATAATGTTCTATAAAATAACGATACTTTGTAAATAGAATTTATATTTCTTACGTAGATTATTCGAGAGAGGCGAAACGGAAACGGCGATGTCGCAGGTTCAACAATTACTTGACTCTCAAGGTTCCGATTTAGAACAGTCTGTACGTCGTGGCGATTTGTTTGCTACTATTACTCAACATTATGCGAACATGGGAGATACAGAAAAGGCTCGGGCCAGTGTCGAGGAATTAAAACGTTTGGTACCTGGGATAAATCTCAGTTATTACTATAACGTTAATTTGTTAGAAGCATTGGGATATAAACCGTCGATTCAATATCAGGAAAGTTCTGATAAAGACGATGATATCGAGGAACTTTTAGGCGAATGAAAACGAAAGTAAGTGCATAACTACTTGTAAGAAATTATTACGTATCAATTTTATCGTGTAGTAGTAAAATACTATCGTATAGCAACGACGTACAATTGGATTCCGTCCATAGCGGTATTTGTGTATCTTTTTCATCGTTAACGATAATGTAATAGTTGTAATCATAAATGATAGGTTTTGATAGGCTGAAAAACCAATATGTTCAATGCAATTTAGAAAAATTCAGAATGTCAATCTTTATTATATTTAAACTTAGCACACAGAACAACCTTAGATTTACTCCTAACAAATTACATCAAAGTCCTATTGGCGAAAACTAGATTCATTTCTTATAGAGCAATACAAATGCGTTATAACTAATGTATCGCATGATAATAAATAAATGAACGTTCACGATATTTCACGTAAAAAGTGGAAAAAAGAGAAGAAAAAAAAAAATTAAACACATTTTGTAAAAGTTAACTTATCCTCGTATACTTTCCGTTGATGGAAAAAAAAAAAATTACAGAGAATTCTAAAAACAATAAAGAAGCTCGAGGCATTGTTATCGAAATAAAAACTGAGCTTTGTTTTCGTCCTGTATTAAATATATCATGTATAACAAAATCTAGTTCACCCAGCGAAAGTCTCGCGAAAGTTCGTTACAGCGATTTTAAACCATAATCATTAAAACCTTCCATGTTCAGACAGCTTTTTCGGGTGTTGGTTTTTTGCATGGCGGCACGGAGGAAACTTCCGTTTCAGGCTCGTCAACCTTACGCTTTTTTCGAACGAGATGCGATATATCGCTGGCCGGTTTGACAATTTTTGGATTCGTCGAGCTACTACCACCAGCCGATGACGACGACGTATCCGAACTAGGTCCAGCACCGTTCGAACTACCACGCGAAACTTCACTTTTAAGGCTTTCTATAACGAGCTTGCAAGCTTCCTGCTTAAAGTCTTGCATATCCGTGATCTTCTCTCGAATCTCTGGAAGTAGATCCTTCAGTTCTTGGATCTCTCCCTCGACGGTATAAAAGGGATCGTCGGTCTTTGGTGGTTCAATGATCGCTTCTAATTCCTTTATACGAGATTCCAAGAGCATGGTAGCTTTATTAAATTCATCTATGCTAGAATCAAAATCATTGCCCAAGGAATGAGCTAATCCCAATTGATAATGAATTTCGGCGATCGCTCTAGGCTCGCGTGGGTCGATCTTTTCCAATAGATTTAAACATCCTTGTAGATCGTTGAGTGCACCTTTGTGATTTCCTCCCTCCATGGCTACTTCCCCGAGCAATCGATAGGAATCGGCCAATAATTTCCATCCTGGTGGTCCTCGTTTTAGCAATACTAACTTTGCTAATTCCAGCACCTCCCAAGCGACCTTTTATTCAATACAAATTATATATCTCACTTATTGTCCCTTCTCTCAGATTGTTATCCCTCAATTGTCAATTTAATTGCAAAAGCAAATCATTTATTTCTTACCTGAAGATTGTTTACCTCGTCCTCCTCTTCATCTTTAGTTATATCCTCGGTGTTATCGTTTTGGCCGTTTTCTTGTATACTTCCATTTTGTTGTTTCGATGATGTTGCCGAATCATCGGCCGCCTCCTCGTTATCTTTAGGAATATTCTCACTTTCAGATTCTTGTGAGGTTTTCACTTCCTGTTCATCCTTTTCCTTCTTCTTCACTTCTTCCTCCTTAGTTTCTTCATCCTTTTCATTCTTCGTCTCTTTCTTCGGTGAGGCATCGTCGGTGGTTGTTGTCTTCGTTGTTTCATTTTTACTATTTTTCTTATTTTCATCCTCCTCCTCTACCTCTTCCTCTTCCTCCTCTTCCTCCTCCTCCTCTTCCTCCTCCTCTTCTTTCTCATCGACTTTACTCAGCTTTTCCTCGTCGGCTTCATCTTCCTCATCGTCCTCGTCGTCGTCCTCTGCATCTTCCTCGCCTTGAGCTTCCTCAGAGCCAGGTATTCCTCCTCCTAAAACGCCAGCCTCCTCTCTAGCGAGACCTAGAAGTGCACGCCCGTAGAGAAGATACGGCTCGCCTAATTCGTCCGCCGTATCACCGTGCTTCTTCGCGAGCAATTCGCAGGCCTGGGCAAGTGCGGTCACGGCCATCGTGTAATCACGTACAAGAAGATGTCGCCTACCCTGAGAAATCGCGGTTGCAGGATCGGTGAATGGTACGTTCTCCGCGATATCGGCCATCTGAGAATGAAAAGGAACGGACATTTGTAATTTATTTCTAAATTTTCATTCATGCGATTGAAAAATCGTTTTAAAAACTCGTTTCGAGAATTGAGGGGGGGAGGGAGGGAGGGGGAGAAAAGAGAAAGAAAGAAAAAAAAAATTATAATAGATATCTTTATTTGTGTTAACGCGTTGAAGTGACTAATAGGAGAGTGTATTAAAATGAAAAGATCAAGCATACTCACCAGTATCCGATAAAAAGAAAAATCGAGTTTCAATTTGCAATTATTAACGTGTTATTAACGTTAAGCGAGAATTAACACAGATACGAAAAAAATAAATAAATAAAAAAGAAAAGAAAATTATTGCCTACACCAAGCCTTCTCTTTATTATAATTATCGACTAGAGTACTCTTTACTTAATCTTCATGTATGTATGTACAGTGAAAGAAATATAAGATTCTCTAATATAACGGATCATAATGTGAAGCAATGATTAGCTTTACTGAATTTCGATCGATTAATATTCATAATTACACTGATATAGTACGATTGGTGTTTCATGAGATCATAGATAAGTACAGTGAAAGAAATATAAGATTCTCTAATATAACGGATCATAATGTGAAGCAATGATTAACTTTACTGAATTTCGATCGATTAATATTCATAATTACACTGATATGGTACGATTGGTGTTTCATGAGATCATAGATCACGATTTTTCATATTTCAGATTGAATTTTCCCATTGATTTATAATATTTCGTAATTTGTACTTATTTGAACAAAGCCAATTATTTAGGAAACGGATGTAACAATAAATAATAATAGTAAGTAAAAATAAAATGAGTAAATGTTAAAGATGAAATGCAAAAAAGGAGAGATATGAGAGAGAGAGAGAGAGAGAGAGAGAGAGAGAGAGAGAGAGAGAGAGAAAGAGAAAGAAATAGAAAAAAAAAAAAAGATAAAAGAGGGTTGTCCGCAGCATCCGGCTAGGGTGGGGTGAATTCGGTCGATTTTCGTACGCTTCGCAAAACGCAAGATGTAGAGGGCGTCCTCGTAGGATTCCAACGTTGAAAAGGACGACTGTAGCGGCGATGCTCGAAGCGAGGGTCAGTGAGAAAAGCGAGCGAGAGAGCGAAGATCAGTGTGGTGCTCGCGGCTATCAGTGGGCTGCCAGTGGTTGCCCTGGGCACCACCTGCGCGGATGGAGCCTACTCGTGTACCCAGGGGCCCTGGTCCGCGTCTCGTTTTTCTCTTTGCCACGCTCGTTCTTACCTTTGCAGGTAATCTTTCGTCCGTCCCTTTTCTTTCACCCTCAAACGCTCCTCCCTCCCTCTCTTTCTCCCTCTCCCTCTCTCTTTTCTCCATTTCGTCTTATTCATTTAATCTGTCCTCTCATCCTTGGCCGATAACGTTTTAACGTAAGAAACACAACCGTGCGGCATTCCCTCTCAAAATGTTATAATTTGTTATTATTAAAGGAAGACGAAAATGAATGTTGTAACACGATGAAACATCGTCGCGATCGAACTTTCCATTCTGTTCATTCTTTTTTTGGTGACAACGTGAAACAACTGGAAGAATATGTCTTTCTTTTTCTTTTTTTTTTTTTTTTTGTATCTCGAAAGAAGCATTCATCATCCATCTCTTTTTTCTATTTCGATAAGAAAATGATACCGTTGCGACATTGACGAATTCAATGGGTGTAACGTACAATAAAAGTGCGAGGCATTGAAATGCGAAGTATCGTCGAAAAAGTTTATTATTGAATAAATCTTATCTACGCGATGATACCGCGTAAATTTTTTCATCTCGAGGCACACGTGGTTGAGGAAGCGACAAACCAATATCTCTCCCTTTCAACAAATCATATTCGCGACGTTAGTATCTGAGAACTTCTTCGATTATGCAACAAAGATGAATTTTCGATGTCGAACTTGTCGGGAGAGATAGGTCATAAGGTCAAGACTATTGCAGTGTATATACGTACGTACATTCGCGAATTCGCGAGGACCGTGTTTGTGCTGACGTTGTCTAGTTAAGAAAAGGTTTAACATGCATAGACAATAGTTCCGAAATTTTTTTTTTGTTTTCTTTTTTTTTTCATCATCAAAACTTTAACACGGCCAACAACCACCGGTTGAATTCACCAAACTTTACATTTTTTCACAACGAGACACATGGTGTGTTTGTGTGTGTGTGTGTTCGTGTGTTTACGAAAGTGCTTCTTTAACTCTATTATTCTGAAGAACTCTTACGGCAGTGTTACACGGAAAATTTGTCTTGTCTGAGAACCCGACGGAATTTTGAACGGAAAGACACGAAAGCGACACTTTTTTTAAACGTCCAATTTACAAAGCTAACATCAAAGTTTACAAATAAAAACGTCGAAGTATAATTAGCGAGCGGTCGATTTTCTTTGTAGACTACGTTAATCCGAGTACGAGAAACGTTCATTATGATGCATTCTGAATAATTATTCGCGACTATACGAATCAGGCCTTGCTTAATTTCAAGTTCAATACGCTGGGTCATTATACGTTAGAAATTGTTCCAGTCATCCTTTTAACCCCGATCCGCATCATCTTTGATTTAAATTCGAATAGAATCGTCCTCCCTGTCATCTTCCTTTATTTACATTACCAATGTTTTGTTTTTCAGCAACCGGTTTGTTGTGTGGAGCAATAATGACCGATCATTGGGAGGAGATTGGCTGGGATAAAGAAGCCCTCATTCATGCCAATGTTAGCCTCACATGGTTGGATGATCAAGTGGCAATGTTACAGGCACCGACTGCTCACAGAAATCATCATCGCGGTAGACGTGGCTCTTTCTTAGTGCCCATGCACGGTGGAATCTGGACGATGTGCGTCTCGTTATCGGGTGAGTGAATTTTGTCTTTGAATATTTATCTCGTATTATCCTCAGATATAATTTTCTACGATTCCAAGATACGAATAATAACGTGATAAAAATATGTTCGGATCGAACGGAGCGTGTTTGTTCCGATGCGATGACTCACTTCGAAAATCGATTTTTCAAGGTATATTTTTTTCAAAGTACTTGCATACTTTCGTGCTTGTTGACGTTACAGAAAGATGGAGAGAGAGAAAGAGAGAGAGAGAGAGAGAGAGAGAGAGAGAGAGAGAGAGAGAGAGAGAGAGAGAGAGAGAGAGAGAGAGAGAGAGTGAGAGAGAAAAAAATAGGAGCGATTCAGGGTTGCGTGGGTGTGTCTGCTCGAAGAGATACCACCTTGACTCTGTCTGTCTCGGTCGTATCGATCACTCGATTAGGATCCATACATTTTATCGGAAGTATCTCGTTCGGTATTGCGTGACTGTGAACATTTTCGATGTTCCTTTGCGAAAGTCGAGCCTCGAGTTAACGATTGCTTGTTTTTTTTTGATCGTACAAATTAACTGTTTGATTAGAACGTAAATAATTTCAATAGACGCCTTTTGTAATTGTGCATGCATTTAAATGCTTTTCTAATTATTTTTAACAGTTATGTTACATTAATACGTTCACGTAAAATGTACGACAGTTAATTCCGCTGTATTTTTTGTTCAGAAAAAATTAGGAAATTTATTGGACGATCATATGGATTTATGCAAAATTTGTTTGGCAGTGAACGCGTTCAAATAAATTAAGATAATACCGATGAGTTTTCAATTTTTATTTATTTATTTATTTTTTAATTTTTAATTTACGTCTATTAGGAAATTATTATTACTGTATTAATATTATTTTATGATGTATGGCTGTATATGTAAGATCATACCATTTAATATTAATATGGTTATTTCTATATTTCAATATTATTATTCTGATATATTCGAATTATTAGAATATTAGGTCTTCCGACTATTACAAAAATTTATTTATTTTATTTGGTATGTCTTATGGCAATTAAAAAGAACATATATAATATCAAAAAACTATTTAGAACAATGCGATCACAGTTGTAAAAAAAAAAAATTAGGTCATTCGGTTAACGACTAGGAAAATGAAATATTGACTTATCTCTCGATGAAAGTGAAACGAACGATACAGAGAAGACGAATAAATACAAGAAAAAGAAAAAGAACAAAAAAACGAGAACCCTTCAGACTCTTATATTTCTATCCTATATTAAGAATGTTTCATAAGGTAGAAAAAAGTCAAAAATGTTGTTCAACGTCGATCAACATCAAAATTCTATTTGAAATAGAGGATTAAGCGTCACTGAAGCAATTTTTGAATAATTAATTAAATAAAGTCGAGCATTCGTGCCTATGATGACAGTAACGACGACGGAGGCGGCAACGAAGAACCCAGAAAATTTAATTGAAAAACACGACTCCTTCCATCTTTCACACACACTCTCTCTCTCTCTCTCTCTCTCTCTCTCTCTGTCTCTCTCTCACTCTCTCTCTCTCTCTCTCTCTCTCTCTCTCTAGATTTAATTTCATTGCAAGGAAAATTATAGAACGCGCTATACGTTTACCTCGTACAACTTAACAAACCGAGTATGCATTCAAACAGTGAGAATATTTCGCCTTGAAAATGAAATAAAAGAATAAAAGGGAACGGTCGCGTTGTTTTTCTCTCTCTTTTTTTCTTTTTTATGGCATCGTGCAATAAAGAAGCACAATTAAATCTCGTTATTGTAAGGTGAAACAAAATGGATTGAAAATTTATTGAAAAACTATTCATATTTTCTTTGCATTGTGTTATAGTTGAATTTGTATATAAAAATTAGTAAATCAACAATGTACTTGTGTGAAAAGCTACAAAAAGTATCCGTTTGTACTTGTAATGTTTACGTATACAACATATTTATATAATGATAGATACCCAAATGTACTCTTTAAAATTTAAAAAGTTTAATATTGTAATAGATTTCATATTCCAATCAATATTTAAGCATGCTTTAATCCTTTCTTATTGTTCAGTTTCAAAAACATTGCAAACGACATTCCGATGTTTTGAAATTAATTTGATATGAAACAAAGTTGATCAACGTTGATGCAAACATTCGTTTTTTTATTATTTTATTTTAAATGAATATCTTATTTTAATATTTGATGCGAAATATAATGAAATAAAAAAAAAATCTTAACATTAAAATTAATCAATTTCGTTTAACATAAAGCCTCGCGAAATATGTAAACAATAGACCTAATCTATAAACAATCGATGTCATTTCATTTTACGATAGAGAGAGTTACACAGTACTTTTGCAATGCACTTTCTTCCGAAAAGGTCGTGATATCACGCGTATGTTCGAATTTAGTAAGACATGAAATTGGAGATTTGGAAGGTGCGTGCAACGAGATAATTGGTTTCCTCGTACATTTTTCTACCTATGTATAATGGTTCTTGGTCACGCTAAGCACCGAGCAATGCAAACTACTATTTCAACTACGAAATTGTGTGCATTCTCTCCCTCTCCCTCCCCCCTCTTTCTTTCTCCACGGTCGTTCGACCTTTTCCGACCGGAATAACGTCGTACCACTAAATTTGTCTATGAATCATGGAATCTATAAAGAATATAATAATAATTCAAGATAAAAAGAAAGAGAAAGACTTCTCTCTCTCTCTCTCTCTCTCTCTCTCTCTCTCTCTCTCTCTCTCTCTCTCTCTCTCTCTCTCTCTCTCTCTCTCTCTCTCTTTCTATTATTTTTTTGTTGAATTTCAGACGACGAAATACGACTACTGGGTCAGGTGGGCTTTCCGCAAGAGAGATGCATTAACTACTTGACACCCGACGAGGCACACGAAGAAATCCGCGCTGCGTGGCAGAATCGTAAGTCAGATCGACATTTCTTTTTCTTTTCTCCTCTCGAAGTCGATTCTCGGCATGATTTTTAAGAGCCATTAGGAGACTTCCTTTATTTTTAGAATTAATGGCATTTGCTTTAATTGAATTAAGATTGTGTATATGGATCGACTGAATTATACGAACGTCGAGTTTATAAAAACAAATAAGTAAACGTACGATTCGTATCATGGAAGTTATTTCTATTATAATCAAGTACGTAAAAAGACGTATCTACAATACAAGTTGTTATCGATTTGAGTTTACGATAAAAAGAAAATTAGTAGTCCATAAACAGCAGTTTAAATTGCTTTATTTCATGGAGATAATAAAAAGTAGGAACAAAATATTAACGTCTGGGGATTGTTTTATAATGAGACCTTGGTTCCGAAGGGATTAATAAAAAAGCAATTCGTGCCGAGAAGAATTCGAACAATGGAGGTTATTAAGATTATATTAGAAAGTTCATTTATATCAACAGTGATTTGTCTAAAGTATAAAGAAATTTGAAGTGACACTTTCAATCAGTGTTTGCATCAATAATACCGCGCAGTTAGCACCGCTATTTTGAATTTTTAATAAAAGTGGTATTATATTAGAATTATGTTTCTACAAATTAGGATTCTGTAAAAAAAAAAAAAAAAAAAAAAAAGGAACGCCAACAATTTTCAAAATGTTGAAAATCCTAAAATTATACCGAGCCGTTCTAAATGAGATCTTGATTATAATGATCCTTGACCTTTATCAAAGTTATTAATTAAACGCGATCTAACGTTTCGTTAATGAACTTTACTTTCGGATTTTCTATATTACTCCTGAATTATTTTATTACTTCATAAACAGTTTAATTACGATTAATAAGTTAAAATCACATATTACTACATATAGTGACCTATTTTATCGTTACAGGGATGCAGAATTTAAGTATTTCTTGCTCCCTCGTTTGTCTGATAATCCTCGGCACCGCCGTGCTAATAGGATTTTTTGGCTTGTGCAGACATCAAATATCGGCCGTTCTTGTTACAGGAGTGATGTATTTATTGGCAGGTGAGATATCGATCGTGAAAATTAATCTGTTAATGAGTAACGACCGTATACTCGGTTTGTAATTATCGAAATACTCGAGTCGCTCCAATTGGAACGACGGGTTAATTTAAGCTATGCGTGGAATGTTTCGTGATGAGTCGTAAAGTGGCAATTATTTTTTACGCCTCTCTTTCTCTCTCTAACGAAGAAGAGTATCGATCGAGCGAATAAACGATGTTTGATAATAATGAAGAATGACGATGAATCGACGAAAACATTTTACGTATAATTTTGTATATTATTTATGTACGTATATAAATACGTATATAGATGATCATACACAAAGCAAGGCAACTGAATGTTTACGAGCAACAGGCCAACTCGTAAATCAATAATAAATTAAAGGACGTTCGAACGCTAAACAAACATTCGTATTTATCGTACCGAAAGTGTGTTGTGAAAGAGTAAAAGTAGGGGGAAGTTAGTATAGTGAAAGATAAACGATAATACATTCATCGTCGGTTGCCTTGGTACGATGTATGAAAGTCTCATAAAATTTGAAGGTTAAATAGAATTTAAGAACTAAGATTATAGAGACGAAATTTACGATATTGCAGCGACATTTGCGCTCTTCACGTTGACCATCATTCACTTCAAGAGGGCTCAAGACCGAGGTATTCGTATAATTAATGGTCCGGAAGATGGCGTGATAGGCGGACCGGTGTCACGTGCCATTCTAAAAGCACGTCGTTTTACGACCTCTTGGAGCATGGATTTCGGATGGGGCGGTGTAACCCTGTGCGCTCTTGCCTCGGTAGCTTGGATTTTGCTTAGCAAGATAATGCGTTTCAGTCCAATCGCAGCCATGATCGCGTAGCAGTGGGAAGCCTTCGAGGTCTAAGGTCATTTTGCGACTGGTGTCTATTGCGATAGAGGATTCTTGAAGTGAGATTGGAAGAACAAGAAAGCAAGAAGAGAGAGAGGAGGATTAAACCTTTTCTCAAGATACATACTCGAAGCCAAGAAGAGGAATAAAGATCGTACGTACGTGCGTCTCTTTTTACGCGTGATTCGGAATCACACGGATGGATGTGATAAAAGAAAGGTTATACGCGAGATACGATAATAGTGTACTACTAAAGATGATCGATGATAGTGTCTCGTATAAAAATATCGTTCCATTGCTCTTCCAGGGTATAGGTTATATTATTGAGCCTCGGAGCGTAACTATGATTCTAATGATTTGATATGGATTTAAATAAGAATCGTCCGATAAAGTACTGCAGTAAGTCGATGACCGATCATTTTTATAAGCATATATTTAATACGGAGTATCGGCGTGCTGCTGTACTTTTACCATTTTAGAAAGCTTTTTGTATTTGATGGCGATGCAAGTGTTGTAAATGTCGCGGAAGATACGCACGTAATTATGATCATAAAGTTTCGATCTTTGCAGTACCAGAAAGTCACGTTGGCATCCGTATTGAAAAATCTCTATCGAGCATGAATATTCAATGAAATTGACCATCTCGAAGGCACTATAAATTTCTCTATACGAAGAACATTAGTTTATGTATAGCTTCGTACACTTTGTACCTAAGTTTTATCTTTACGTGACACATGACAGAATAGTTTGCGACAGGCAGTTAGATAATATTCTAAATACAATGTTTTGTACCGGTTAATGAGAATCCCTATCATTCTAGATAGCTTATTTTGACACGAGTAAATACTGATTAGAAGGATTAGTTTTATGTAGGTACTTTTAGAGAACAAACTTAATTTTCATTCTCATTACTATGCCTATACATATATATTTTCATTAAAGGTCTTATTCTTAAGAGAATTTGACATTCAGGGTAGGGTTTCAGACTGAAAGAACAAACAGTATTTGCCCTTGTATTTTAGCTTTTGTTTACAGTCAAATTATGTCATATTGCAAGAAACAGCTACTTAACAGATCAAAATTTGATAAGAATTAATACCGATATATTGAATAAAAATCTGCTTATCATTTGATGAAGCTTCAAAAGTTAAAAATACGGTAACTGTTTCTGGTAATTTGGCTTTAGTCAATTAAAATAAAAAAGGCGTATTGAAGAGTATAAAGATCAGCTGATTAATTATAAATATATCTAAAGATTGCTTTTTTTCCCATATATAGTATCATTAATTTCTGCTAAATTTATGAATCTTTTTTATACATATTAGCAAAATTTAGTAGTTAGCAAAGTCATTTAATAACAATTAGTATGATTGAAAAATTATACTAATCTGTATAGTTATCATTATATTGATAACAGTTAAAATATTTTGCTTCTTCTTTGTTTTCTATATTTCTGAAATAGTTCAAAAGCAAAGTAAAATTCTTTAAACGTCCTTTCAAGATTCATTCTTGAAATACAATACAATTTTATTATTCTCTTATTTAGTACAATCCAATCGCCTTATAAATAGAGTAATAAGCATGTTTGTAAAGTGCATAGTTTAGTATAACATCGTTCCAGCCAATATAAGCAACGATTGAATATGTGCGATAAGAAAATAGCTTTTGCTACGACTTGTTACAGCGAAAATGAAATTTAAGCCAAAAAAATATTATCGCAAATGAAAGGATTGTGAATTACGATTCGTCCATTAATGTTTAAGGAAGAAAAAAAAATAAAATAATCAGGTATTTTGGATAAATGATACCTGACACTTGGAAAACGAGCTTTGGTAATAAATAAGAAATTTTAAAAATTTTGACGATAGGTGCAAAACTGTTATCCAAGTGATCATAAAGAAAAATATTATTTGAAAGGGGAAAAAATTTTTTCATAAATAACATTTTCTTAATTATCATATTTTTTACCTGATGCTTGTTATTTGTTATATCAGAGTTAATGTATCGTAAATACAATAAAAAAAAGACACCTACAAAACATAGGTATGTTATACGTAACAAAATCCTTCCATCATATTCCAGATTTAGATAAGATATTAAAATTATTATATTTCTTAATTTACAGTTGCAATAAAAAAGTGAGGTTATGTTTCGCAAGCGAGATGCCATTTGCAAAAATAGAATTCAACGTGTACGTATCAACTTTCCATTGTACGTGACATCGAATTCCCGAGCACGTGATAATTTTACATGTGTGTTTGTAACAAGTGCCATTCGATATGAATACATTCACTTATTTCTGCGATATCGATATAAACGAATCACTCGAAGGGAGACAAAGGATATTTCGCGCCTTCCAAAATTTGGTAAACAATGGAAACGCGAATTCGTGGCTTTATTGGAAGATCAGGATTAAAAATAAGTTCGTCGAGATAATAGATTATTTTTGAAAACAAATCCCGGTATTAATACGTAGAATAAGTAGCGAAGAAATATTAAAGAAAACAAAAGCCGAATTATAACGGCTTTTATTTCGTGAAAGCTAACCTAGTTGAATATAATATAACGGATTTACACATACCTTGCTTTTTCTAAGAAAGCAAACAAGAAGCCACAAGACAGGTCGACAACAAACGATTTCTCTTCGTTATTTTCAAAGAAAACGATTACTGTTTTGATGATTCACGAGTGTATATATATTTCTCTGATTCAAACGGAAACTGTCCACTTTCGAACCGTTACGAGAAACAGATCATCAACCAGCATCAACCGGCACAAGAGTACAATTTCTATGTGAACGCGATGAAATTCTCATCGTGCGAACTAAGAGGCACCTAGCGAGCATGAACGTAAGTTTATCATTCATTTTCTAACATCGACGATCATATATGGTACCCAATCTAGATGTTTCTTCGCTCGATGGTTGGATAAGAGGAATCGATTCTTGAAAGATTTGCACGTAGTGCGGCCAATGAGTCGAATCGGTTAGAGGTAAACAAATCCACGTGATACGGACAGAAGCGTATTCACGAATTTCAGACATTTTAACATAATTAATCTCCAAAAATGACCCGTGTAAATTCGTTTCTGAATACGACAATTGACTCGTGCGTCGGCCAATAGTTGAAGTCCTCTTGCTTAACACGCAAATGTTTTATTTACCTTTACTGACTCGACTGTTGGACGGACTGTCAATATAACGTTTCTGTATATTAGTGTTAGAAATGTTTGATGAAACAATTCTAAGTCTGTGTTTTTATATGATATTTTTGTATTACGTTCGAACGTATAATGTGTCGTCGGTCGAAGTTTTCTACGGAGATCTCTCTAACGTTCTATATATATATTTTGCAGTTGAAAAAAAAAATAACACAACCGATGAAAAGGACGCTATGATACGCAATCATTGTTTCTTTTATCAATTTGATCTATTAATTTCTTTTTTTTTTTCTTTTCTTTTTGTTTCTTTTTTTTTCTTTTCTTTTCTTTTTGTTTCTTTTTTTTTTCTTTTCTTTTTTTTGTTTCTTTTTTTTTTTCTTTTCTTTTTTTTTGTTTCTTCTTTTTTTTTTTTTTTAGTTTAGTGTGTTGGCGCCTTCAACGTGAACAAAAAATTAAGTCGGTAGGTGAATGAAATTTTTTATTGCACTTTCCGTAAATCATCTAAATTAAGAAAGCAAACATGCCTTTGTTACATAAGCGTTCTCTAGATTCGACTCTTCTTTACAATCTCGTGTGTTTTCGCGATTTTATTTCAAACGCGTTCATTTTTTTCATCCCCTCCCACCCCAGAATGATCGTTTTGTATTTCATTCTGTCCAGTCACGTTAAGTAGTTATGTTATTATTGATAATATGTTCTGTTAGAACGGAATTAATATAAAAGGGATTATTAGATTTATTGTAAGAATCAAAAGATCTCCTTCGATTTTGTATTTTTTCAAGAAGAAGAATCCGATCCTTTTCTATGTTTTCTTCCGAAAAAAGTTCCCCGTTGTTTTTCGGGGAACTAAGATTATTTTCTTTGCTTTCGACGATGCCGTTTTGTCTTTTGTTTTTATAATCAGACCAACAACGTTGAAAACTGACAAATACTTCATTCCAAACACATAGTTCTTCAACTAGAAGAAATAAAAAATGCTATTTCCCTTTTTTTTTTCGACTCTTTCTCGCGACTCATCAATGGTACAGCGAGTGTAAATAGATTTTTTTTTGACAATAATTATTATCGTAGTATGTGAACACTTTTCATTGACACATTATGTATATACATTCATATATATATATATATATATATGAACTTATACAAAGTAAAACAAGAAGGTACGTATATAAATATACAACGTGTACTGAATTATTTTCGTCAAATTGCGAAAGCATATTTTATAAGAGAACATAAGACGAAAAATTAAATGTCTATAGACAGGTTTACAAAATTAAAATAAAATATTGAACATAACCTAACTCGACTGAAGCATTTTTCTTAAGCAATTAAATAATGCAAATACTTGATATCAATGTACGTATGTATATCTTATTTCAAACACTGCATTTTGTTGTTTTTGGTCTACTTGAAAATTGGAGATTAACTATTATTAACGATGTTAACCAATAATAACATTGTATCGGTTTCGTTTATCTTTTGCGATTGCTATAATAATTACAATAGTTATTAGCCGATAACAAACATTATCGGCGAATTTACAGATAAGATAAATATAATCTATCTTTTAATATTTTGCAATTAAAAAAATCCGTTGTCACCTATTTCATACAATGCTTTATATATTAATATATGCCCGTCTAAATCGTTGATAATTAATCTTCGTATAACACGTACATTTTTTATTTTTTATTTTCGCTAAAAAAAATAATTGATACTTTCACAGTTCAACGAGAAAGATTCGGAACGTTTGGAATATATTCTATATCGAATATTACCGTATAAAAGCAATATCATGAGTATAAACGATCCTGTTGGAATTCCTAAGTTTGGTAAAAGGGTGTAAGCCAAATTTAGAAAAATAGGACCCTCGTAAAATGCAATTCCACTGATAGTATTTACCAGCCACGGTAGATAAAGATAAGGAATATTATATTTGTCAGCTATAGCTACCATTGTCGTTGTAATTAATCCCGTAATTACATTAGCTGCGAGTATTCTTACTTTTAAATCTGAAAGATTATCAAAAATTCGTCGTATGATAGTTCCTTCACTTTAATTCAACGTATTATTTATGACTTTCATTATTACTATAATTTCGACGAAAAAGGGCATTAAAGGCGGCTGATTTTGGTGCTAAATTGTCAAGAGTGACACGAGTTCCCGCTTCGACGATGATGAAACTTAAAAAGTTCGTCGTAAAACATAATATAATCATGTAAATAGTTTCGATCTAAAAGAAAGTACTTCGAGTTGATTTTCAGTTTTATTAGATTCATATTTGTAATTTTAATTACCTTTGTAACGTATCTCTTCTTCGTGCCATCTCGTGTGACGTCCCATTCGCCATTAAACAATTTTTTATAGTTTAGAATCATATCTTTTTACGTACTTTTTATCTCGTAGTATTTTCATTTTATTCAGTAATATGTTCCCTTTTTTTTATAATTTCGCTTAGGTCAGATCCGTGACGTGATGATGGTCGTTTGCTTTTAATCACCATCTATTTGTCATATATATGTATGTGTATGAATATGTATATGTATATATATATATATATATATATATATATATATATATATATATATATATATATATACACACTTGCTTCATAGTTCACTTTGAGGAATAAAAAAGAAAAAAAAAATATAGATGGCACATACCAATTTCGAAAAATTCGACCTCATAGTTTTCATTGGAGTAAAAGTAATATTTAATGAAAAGTAATGCAATTAAAACCAATTTTTTTTTTTTAAAGTAGCATGTCCTATCTTCTAAGAATTCTTAATCATAAAATGAAAGAAGAAAGAAAATGTACGCGAGCTCGACTAAGTCGATTTAAGATAATTGATAATTGTTTTAATTATGTTTTATTTTTTTTTTATTACATATTATTACTTGTAAACAGGAGGGATTTGTCGTTTACCTATATTTCATTTACATGATCATTTTTAATGTCTATATACGAACGGCATAACGCATACGAGAATAAAATGCATATTTTTTTTGTTTCTTTTATATATATATATATATATAAGTAGGAAGATAAATCGTAATGTTTGATTTTGCTTTTGAAAAACATTTTCATCATTGAATAGAATTTCGTGCTTGTTGATGGAACAGGCAAAAGACTTGCAACCAGTTATGGACCATTAATATAGCTGGCAAGATCTCATCGCGTTTTACGTGTAGACCGTCTAAAAAGAGTCGAACAAAAAATACTATGATCTCTACGATGATAACGCATAATTGCATTAGCAACCAGGGAGTGTATAGCATCGGGTACTCCTATTAATAAAAATAATAATCGAATGAAATTTCATATCTTTTTACGGCGTTCTCTTGCAACGTTATACTCACCGTAATAGCACCTAGCATTATCAACGTATAGTGCTCTATTCCAAGAATAGAAGTCATTAGTTTCAAATCTCTTTCCACGTCCCAAGGTGCTAATCAAAAAGATGTTAAGAAGGAAATATATTACTTTTATTATAAAAAAAATATATATATATATATAGCAATATAGATAGTAGAAAAACAGATATATCAAATGAAGGGTCCTTTCGTGGAATCAAACGAACGTAAAAGCTCACCGAAGTCTTCTTGGTTCTTAGAACGCGATGGACATCTAATTGGTATTTTGCAGTTCATTGTACGTATGACATCAAACGTTGTTATCACCTGGACGATTTACGAATGAAAATTAGAAGGTATGAAAACGATTTAATTGAATTGATCGGAAGAATCGTGTGATTTCGATCGACCGTGTACACGTATATGTATACACAAGCACACACTATAATAATTAACAAGTACTACGATGGACTAACGGTCCCAATGATACCCAGCATGATGACGTATAACGGATTTCCCATGATATAATGATCGCACAGGTTGCATACCATTCGACCGATGCGCTGTAATTTAAAAAGATTTTATTTAAACGTTTTTATTAACACATAACACCGACAAGGTAATAACGATTAGTGATAACATTGATAGCTAACTAATCGTCCACCGTGTTCGTTGAATTTTCGTCTACCACGTATTCTCATATTCTTTAAAGCTAGTACAACTTTGAAGGGGAAAAGAAAATATATGTATGTATATGTGTGTGTGTGTGTGTATATATATGTATATATATTTATTTTAGAAAGAATTCACGTTCGAGTAAAAAAATTTTTGACGACGTATAAATGGTTCAAGTTAAAAAACGATAAAAATCTTCGTAATTTTTGCCCTCTAGCGTACGTACATCGTAATTTCAAGTTCAAACGAATGACACGATTAGTTCTGATTGGTCATTTGTTAAAAATTAAGATTGATCTATATCTATGGAATAATTTTCATTTTGTCGTCGATGTGTAAACTTACAGATTTTTTATTTTTCTCTATGATCGCTCCCACGCAAGATATAACAGCACGTTTTCCCATTTTTCTATGCTTGGTCATTGTTCGTTAAACATTAACAGCTACGTATATAATACTATTTCGATTTTGTTAGTTGAGGTTACAGAACTTCGATACATTTCCACGGGAAAGAATACCTTGACGTTTAGAAAACATACAGATCGGACAGACGATGAGTATCAAAATGTAATCGTGATAATTGATAATTCACTTGCATTTTATACTTCGTAAGGAATTTATCACGTCTGATATGAATCATTCGAGAATAAACGTGGCCCGAGATTATGTAGGATTGTCTGAAATTAGCAATTTTAGAGATGTTAAGTCGCGAAGGATATCCGCGACTCGATTTTCGATCGAATTCCGTTGAAGCATTTTCGTTACGCAATCTCGATATAGAGAAATTTTTCGCATGAACAAATCTTTGGATCGCTCTTGTATCGATAACAGTTATGAACGATTATTTTAAGAAGGTCATGATATATAATGAAGAAAAATTCGAGGCAAGAGGAACGAATAAACGAGAAGGAACGAAAGAGAACGAAACTTATCGAACGGCCCAAGCGTTTCTATTGCTTCTAATTGTTCTAATGTTGTGTTATCATGGTATACGCAATGGTTGTTTCCAGTATGATCTTTTGGAGAACGGAGAAACTCGTTATGGTTATGCAACCTATCAAAAAAGAGAAGGAACATTTGTCAGTTTGACCTTGGGTTATTCTTTTCATCGTTCTATCGTTTACACAGTGACCGCCATTATGTTTCTTTATTCTCTTATTTCGGTGAGGAAAACGAAATAAATGATCGACCTCGATCGTTCGAATCCCCCCCTCATATATAGAGTCCATGTATGATATTTCGGTTTAACGTTTAGAAAAATCCAGTCTGGAGTTTACCGATGATAATTTTATATTTTGCCGATTTGATATGTGACGTAAGCTATGCGATTATAGCTGTTTGTCTATTCTTTCGGAAGTTTCATCTATTGACGGCTAGTTTTTATACGACCCTTATTGTATTGCTGATCAGTACGTTTTTTTTTTTTTCTTATGTTACATTATTAATTAAATTTACGTGGGAATTTAAGCAAATGTGTCTGTGTCCACTGATCATTTGTGTTTTTACGTATTATACGTGTTGTAGCACTCGAAAAATTCAAACGCGTATTTCTTTTTTTGAACGTTCAAGGTTTGTTTTAAAATTTTAAAAGCGTGAAATTATCGTTGCAGCGCAAAAAATCATAGTTTCAAAAATAATGAATGTCGAAGATCTAAGAAATCAATGACGAACACTTGCTTAAATTCTTCTGTTGATTTGAATCATAAAAAAAAAAAAATTGATTTTGACGTAATGATTATTTCTCGCCCACGCAGCTGGAGAAATATGGGCGTGGTTGGGTGTCCTTCGGCTTTATGAATATAGAACGTACAAGTGACGGAAATCATTTACGAAGACAACATTTTTTATGGTATATTTTTTAATTTTTATTTTTATTCATTTATTTATTTATTTTTTTTTTATCTAACGTATTATATATTATCTGTACTTTTCTTATAAAGAATATATTTATTTGCGATACTCATTATAATACTCATTTTATCATAAATGGGATAACTTGTGGCTGTAACTCATTGCACCTGATAGAAATCCACGATGATAAACGATTGGGCACTTTAAGATTTCCAATGGGCACATTTTAACATGTTTCAATATTCTGATTTCGTTGCAGGAATGTATTCTGTGGGAAAAACAAAACAAAAAAATATCTAAAAGAAAACAAAAACATCTAATTTTATGATGGCTCATTTAACCCTTAAAAGCTATCATAGAAGCCAATGAGAATATCATATGTAATTAAATGTTTTTATTATTATTTAAAAATAACTTTTCGTAACGTTCTGTCGAAAAAGTATTTACTTGATAGCTTTTAAAGTTTAACAAGGAAAATATCAGAGAGAATTTGTCGTACTGTGGACAAAACTTATTTATAGACTTAAGTAATGCTCCTTCTTTACGGATCGATTCGTTTTTCGATATGTCGTTTATAAAATATCCTATAAATGCTTGACAGGGTACTCCAGCAGCTTGAATATTATTTTGAGGATCAACGGTGGCCAATCCATCGAGTACACATTCTTCGTTTTCTTTTCTTTACGAAGGAAGATAAACGATTATAATATTTTCTTTTTTTTTTTTTTTTTTTTCTTCAATTGCCTATAACATTATTAACATGATCATACTTACTTGCACATAACTTGTGAAATATATTTCAAATTGCAATAAAATTTAGGATCCAGGGCGATTCCGGATGAATTCCATATGAAATACGCTTCGGTAGCTATCTTCAATATCTTATTATTTAAATTTCCAGCTACTTTGGAGAGGTTGGTTCTGCAAGATCATCGTGATAGATAACGAAAAAAAAAAAAAAAAAGAAAAGAAAAAAGTAGATAAATAGAGACGAAGGAGATCGATCTTCTTACCCTTGAAAGAAATTGTCGACGATGATATCGTGGTTTTTAACGTTTTCGTATTTATGAGCAATATGATCTCTCAAACGAGCTTCTCGCATTATCCATAAAGATCTGGTTGCTTTGTTTTGTAAATCGATCGCGTTTGTAGCCGATCTAATATCAGGCTCAAGTTTCCTCGTTAATATAAAATCATTCGTAGAATCTTCCTTATCGATTTTTTTGCGTACATTTATTAGTTGGATCTAAGGAAATTTTTCATTTATTTATTGTAGTTGTTCAATCAAAATACGTTCAAATATGCCCTATACATTTAACTCTGGATTCTCACGTGCTGCACTTTCAATGTGGCAAAGATCCATCATTGACCATATACGATCTTCTTGTTTCACTGAGTACACGTTGATCGACCCCTTATTATATTCCTCTCTGGAAATATATATAAAGACTACAGAACTCTTGAGACATGCGTTAGGAAAATTATATGAACATACCGGTGGTTATCAGTATACGTTGTGTTCGTAGGTAAAGAAAGAGTAACTGATGCAATGACGAGCAAGACAAGATTCACCATTATGACGCATGCAATAAAAAAGACAAAGAAAAGATAAGAAGGCCACTTTTCCAATTGTCTAACGACTCCTTTCATGATAGCATTTTCGGAATTGCGCCTGGGAAATTCGATGAATTTTTTGGTGCCGACGTCTGGTATAAGTAGGAGTTCATCTTCCTTATTTGATTCTGTTGATTGTTAAAAAGATCAGTTGTTATGATCGTTCGAAATTTAACCAATTAAACGTTATGACAGTGATATATAAGTTGGTACTCACGTATCGTTAATGAAACAATAATGATAATAATAATTATAATTATAATAACAGTAATAATTTTAAATCGGAACTTAACGGAAAAAACGAATGTACGATTTTCATTAACTCAGCAAACGGTCGAAAAATCTATAAAACACAATCGCCTAGATAAACACAATAACGAACAAAGATTAAAGAAATACAATTCATAGAGATAATCCATATCAAAACCATCAAACGTTGAGAAAAGGTACATCGAAGAAAAAAAAGAAATAACGAAATATATATCAATAGAAGAAGAGATCAAGAAACAATAGAAACAAGACAAAGTTACAATAATACAGATCAACCTTTCAACCATTAGAATCATATCACGATTAGTTACGCAATGATGCTAATAGATCCGCATTTGAACGCATAACATGCCATTAAAGGAATAAGTAATTTTAAGACAAATGTCTAGAAAATTTCTAAGTTACACTAAGTCTCCTCAACGATAAATTGTTATTTTTTTTTACTTTTGTCGAGAAATATTGCCTGGCGAACGAAACGTTCCTTGTGTCTTGTGATAGAAATAGTATGTAATAATGGCGATTAATGAAAAGTTAAAAATAAGACAGTGTTTGAGAACCACTGTTAATTTCGCGATAGAATGTCCAAACAATGAAAAGTTTTGTAATTTTCTAAACTCACCTGCGATTTCATTGAAATTATTTATTCACTAATCAAAGGATAATTATCGTACGTCACCTTAAACCGCTAGCGTATATACCGAGATATATAATTTACTTGCCTTTTATATCGATCATGTTCTCCGTTCGTTTTAGTACTGCGCTATCGTCGAAACGGTCTTTAAGTTATTTGCATCGCTCGCTAAGTCAGCATTTCGCAACGGATTGCCGCATTTAAATAGAAGGAATTTCGGAAGTGCACAAAGATATTGCAAAAATACGATATATCAGGACGTACATAACCTCAAATAAACGGTAACGAATAAAATGTTTATTTATTTATTTTTTGTTAAATATAATTTTGTTTTCATCGTCGCTTGTTTTTTTCTTTTTTTTTTTCCATGCAATTGAACTCGTCAAACCGATAATCAATTGTTCGAATATATTTGAAATATTTTCGTTCGAATAAAGATGTATACGATATATAAAATAATCGATACTTTAAAATATTTCTCTTTTTTTCTTTTCTTTTCCTGTTTCTTTTTTCTTCACAATTTGTGCTATCTTTTTTCTTTTTTTTTTTTTTTTTTTTTTCTTTATTGTTTGTAATAATATTAGTACAGGTGTGTTGTATTACATTTATTTTTTCATACGCGTGTTCCATTTGGTCCGTAGCTGACGTGACGTTTTATTAACAAACCGTTCCTGTTACTTATCACTATACACTTACATATATACTATATACTTACGTATACGTATCTAAATGTCATTGCGTATGAAATATTCGTTCATATTCGAGTAATTAGGTCGTCGCATAGTTATGACAATACTTGGGATATACTTTACCTTGGCACATATTGGGACTGAGTATTTATCTAACTATTAAAATAACTCCTTTATTATTTCAAACAATCAGAGTTATCTCGTTATTCAAATAGAAAATCTTGAATTTCCTTTTTTTTTTAACGAAAGATATGTATATCGACGAACGATGGCACAATTATTTTCATACGGATGGATTAGTAATAATGAACAGTAATAACAATAATTATAAATTGTTGGAAGGTAAACTTCGTGTGTCGTCATTGTGACAACAGATGAATCGTATTTTATTATTTTTAGGATGAAAGGAAAAGAATAACAACACCAATTAAGTTTGCATTTGTCTTTATTACAAATACTTTCTCTGAAATTATTTCGAAGTAATCATGGTGGCAGGCATAAATATCCGCGTTATTAGATATTATTATGCATTTGAGAGGAAGACACTTGATTTTCTTTTTTTACTCGAGCGAACTAGTCGCAGCAATTTTTCTATCATTAACGAGAATCTTCTTTCGTCCTGCGATTTGTTTAAAGGAATGACACTACGTACATGCGTATGTACTTATTTAAGATATGTATATCTACGTTACATGCACGTAATGATACATAATCACTATTTAAAATGCCTTATATACAAATATCGCGCTACCGCTTACTCTCTAAACTCGGGAGCAATAAATATGTCCAACGAAAATTAGGATTAATTAACGAACAGAGGCTAAAAAAACGTGCTACGTTAGAAAGAAGAAACGTTGTTACGTCGTATTTTTTTTTCGTTTTCTTTTTTTTTTTTCTTACTTTCCCAGCTCTCGTTTCTTTTTCGTTGTTGTCGTTGCTGCTTATTCATTTATTTAATCCATCTATCGAACTTATAATCTAGAATATCTGTGTATATCGTGGAAAGAATCGCGATTAGCGCGGTAAACGTTCAATCTTGGAAATACATGCTTATTCGGAGAAGTAAGCTTTGAGAAATTCGATAACTTAACGGGAAACACGTTGTGTCGTTTTCATTTTACACTAAGAGCGATAAATGATATATTTATAAATTATACTAAGATAGGTTGATAGATAGATAGATAGATAGGTAGGTAGGTAAGTAGATAGATAGGTAGATAGGTAGGTAGGTTGATAGGCGAAGCTAATTAAATTCATTAGAAATCGAATATCACGATAAAACGAAAGGCACTGTATTCAATGCGTTCTTTAAGCGAACCGTCCTGGAAAATTCGAATTTATATTATTAAGACCGACCTGCGGCCGAAAGCGAACTGTCTTCCCGCATTTCTCTATAATATTATATTATATTATAGCGATAGAAAGAATAATAATAATAAAAACGAAAGTAGCTTGGTACAGTGTTAAAGGCACTCAAGTGATCAAACGCTTGTATAAGATATCGTTTGCTTCGAAGTAGTACCGTTCAGTTGTTTGTTATTGGCGATTAATGGCTCGACATCGGCAATCAAAGTTTTGCTCTGTCCGTCATTATCGGACAGACTGCTGGCACTATTACGTTTCGAAAGAGCCCGATTAACGTCCTGCAATTGGGCGTTCTCGTAACTCCTACGATTTCTGGTAGAAATGCTAGGGACTCGGCAAAATCTTCGGCTACTTTCCGGACTGGATTGATTACCCTCAAAGAATCCAGATTCCGGTGAGAGATCCGAGATTGGAGATTGTGTACTTCTCGATGATCTGTTGTTCGAAAAATGTCCATCCTCGGTGGTCGTGAAAATCTCACGAAAATCAGCCTGTCCCACATTGGAAGATACCTTTTCCGTTTCGATACTAACTCTATTGTGTACTTCGATGTCACTGACGTTCAATCGACGCTTCGTTTCGGGCAACTCGTGCATCTCCTTGGTGGACCCTTTCATCCCGCTAACGATATTTCTTTTGATACCGTCCAAATGTTCCCTGCTACCTGTGTGACGTCTAGCTACGATCGAACCTTCACCGCCGGTAACATTCAAATTTCGATTGCTATTCGAACGATCTATGGATAAAACTAGATATTTTTTCGAACCGTTTAGATTTCTTCTCGAACCGTTCAACGATCTTCTACCATCCGCGTCGCAACCGATAGGAAAATTTCGATTGGAAAGATTCCTTCTCGAATCGTTCAATGATCTTCTCTCTTCGTCGAGAAGCGGATACTTCATCAGACTTTTTTTCGAACAAACCTGACCCGACTTTCCCTGATTTTCTTCTTTAGATATCTCACCTTCTCGAAATTCCTCCTCGAACACTATCTCCCGACTGTTCTTTATGATCTCTCTGTTAACCGCTTCAGATAGATGCCGAAACTCGACGTCACTCATCACTTGTATAGCGTCCAACTCTGTGTCCGTCAACTTTGATTGGCCAATCTCTCGTTGAAAATTTGTTAACACTTGGGGACCATGACCGGTGCAATTAACGTCCCTACAGGCGTGTCTACCGAATGGCACTTCTTCCAAACTGTTCTCACTTCTTGCGCTGTCGACGTACGTTAAAAGACGATAATTATGATGATGATGATGATGATGAGGATGACGATGGTGATTCGGTGGAGCCGACGAACGAAGTCCGCAATAACAATGGCTTTGTACGTCCTGACTAAAGTCCAATTGATCCTCGTCTATTATTATACCTGAAATTTCACCTAAAGCTTAAATCGTGACTAGATATCTAGATATTTAGATATTTATTATTATTATTATTATTATTATTATTATTATTATTATTGTTATTAATTTTTTTTTAAATAATATGTAGTAACGTAAATCCAACGACACTGGGACGTTCACAATGTTTCTTCCTTGACGATCGGTTTGTTTTGCATACACAACGTAATGTTAGTCATCATTTTTATTTCATATTCGATTGATTCGTGAGATTCGACTATGACCGATGATAACCCGACAAAGATCATACCTTCCTCGAACCTTCTACCATTTCCATGTTATATTAGTTACGTTAATGAGAGTGATTAATAAATGTATTCCGATTTAAGAGACATTTTACAACGTTATTTAAATAGACTTTCGGTTAAATATTCCACGATACGACGATATAATTTTTTTTTTCATTTCTTTTTGTTTTCTTTTTAAGGATATTTTTTATGTCAATTCATCTTTTGAAGATGGTTAACGGATGGAATGTCGGAACACGATTATGATTAGTAGATACACGAATAAGGATATCGACAGAGGAATGAAGACAGAGAGGGGGTTGAGGGGGGAGGACAAAGACATGGACGAAGTAAACATATGAACGTGACAAGGACGGATACTCCTTCCCTTTTTTGCCTTTGATTTCCAATTTCCCATAAAATTAAGGTTAATTTTTCACAACGATTATCGCAAGTTTGTCATTTTTACAAGGACAAGGTGATAAGAGGAAGAGGCTCGCGTTGTAACTTGCGCTTTCTTTCCCCTCTCGTTCTTCCCTTTTTCTTTCTTTCTTTTTTTCTTTCTTCCTTTCTTTCTTTCTTTTTTCTCTTTTTTTTTTTTTTTTTCATTTTCGATGTTTCTCGGCCAAACGATTTTCTTGCACCGAGAACGATGGGATTTTTAACTTATCAGCAAAATTCTCATATTCCTGGGCAATCGTCGATCGATGGAATGTCAATGTGAAGCTTCGGCGAGGGTCCTTGCGACGAGTGTCCTTGAGGAACAAGGAATCCCGTGCCTTCGGTTTGGTTAAGCGGGTTGAGTATCACCGGAGCAGATTTCGGCTCGCTAGGAATTTTCCTCAGGCTTCCATCTACGATAGATCCAGCACCAGAAGAATCAGACGAGGACACGATCGGATCAACAAACGTGCGTTAAGACTAAAAGTGGAAGCGAGCGGTGCGATAATAATCGTTAGTGTGAAAGCAATATGCAAAGCGTACTCGATTGATTTTTTGAGGGGTTTTTCTTTTTATTCGAAAATGCGTTAGAATGAGATTAAAAGCAAGTCATCGGTCATAGGGAAAATTGTTGGCATAGAGAGAGAGAGAGAGAGAGAAAGAGAGAGAGAGAGAGAGAGAGAGAGAGAGAGAGAGAGAGAGAGAGAGAGAGAGAGAGAGAGAGAGAGAGAGAGAGAGACATATCTATTTATAAAACATGTTCGATTTTGAAGCAAACTAAAGATAAGTTATAATAAGATAGTACTTACTGTTCCCTTGACGAATCTCATCCTGAACCCTGTAAAAGTCCGCGAGCTCTCTACCAGAGCAGAGGGGAGTATCGACTTGCGTGGTGCTATCGAAGAGAGAGTAATCCACTTCGTAACCTTGCCTTTCTTTCGAATACATCACCATTGGTTCGAATCTATGACCCCAGAGTATCTCTTGAGGCAAGTAACTGGATCTTGCCTGAGTGGTTTGCCCTGTCGATTCGATTGTACCCTCCAATATGACAACCACCTCGAATCTCTCCGTGAGCATGTCCTCGGCTGACAGATTGTAGAAAGGCGAGTCCGCGTTAATCTTGTGAACGATCGTCGTCGGCCAAATGAAAAAGAGGTTGCCGTTCTGTCCGTCGGTGCCAACAGCTAATTCATGTTGATTCTGTGACAATATTTCACCTTCCTTCGTTGTTCTCGACCTGATCATTTGGGCCCTCACGGCCGCACCAATGATATGACTCTTTCTCATGTCACCAACACGGAACATAAGACAGAGCTCGCCATCCCGTTGACAGATCACTGCATTTTTTGAAAACAGAAGGGTTTGCGTCCTCTGTTTTGGCCTACTCATCTTCGCGAAAACTATCCCTACCATGAAAGCTTGTATCATAACACCGGCGACGCTCTGTATGCACATCACGAAGATTGCCTCCGGACATTCCTCGGTTGTCGATCGACTACCGTAACCGATCGTGTGCTGTGTCTCGATGCTAAAGAGGAAGCAGCTCGTGAAGGAGAAGATATTGTAGATGCACGGTGTCCAATTGTTCTCGATTTGAAACGGTGGTAAGTGACGTTCCTCGAAATCACCGTGAGTGAATGCGATCAGCCACCAGATCACCGCGAAACCCAACCAAGAGAGTAGGAAGCTCAATGCGAAACAGAGCAACGTCCATCG